>JADWQK010002216.1:0-58204 GCA_017933935.1 Sesamia nonagrioides
TGTTCGGGTGTGTCATCTTCAATCTTTTTAAAATATCTTCTGCCATACCATTTTTGTATTTTTTATATAGCTGTTATGCTGAGGATTGGAAACGCTGCAGCTTGAGAACAAGGTTGCAAACAACTCTCTTATTTTTGTAGCTGATCTGCATTGCACTGCTTCTATCATGGTACCCTCCCAATGATTATTATCATTCTCCAACAGGCCAAGAACTTCACATGCTTCTTTGTATGTTGCGCACTCTTGACTGTTCACAATTTTAAGGTTCCTGTGGCTAGTTGATCCACGAACATGGCGCAGGAACATTCTTAAACAAAAACACTCATAATTGCACACGTGAGGAGTATATACACGACCAAGAGCATCCCCTGATTTTACCCCGGGCCAGTTTTCTACTGGGGTGCCTTGAATGCGACGTTTCCACTCTTTTCTAGAGGCATTCCATGTGTAGTATCGGGGAACCTAGAAATCCAAAAGGGTTTTTGTAAATGGGTCGATTCGGCAAAGCTGGAAAAATGTGGTCTGTGTTGTCTTAGGCAGAGAGCAATCCTTTCATGAAAATTGCTTTCATTATAATACACGCTCTCCATTTTCTAAATGCATGGCCAAATGATTGACAGTAAAGTGCCTTTCATGTAATGGGAATTCTAAAAGTCGCCATGCTGCCTCATTGCGGCTTACATATCACCCCTGTTGGAAAGCTTGCACTTCGCTTATGACAGACGATCCAGCTTCTTGTATAAAATTAAACACGGCTTCATCGATTCCTTTGTTAATATATCTACAAATATATTTGATAGCGCGCACGGAACTGCAGGCCTCCACATTTATACGGGCATTAAATATTTTACATAAAATTGGCGATTACGGTACAATCCATCTGTTGTGATCCATCTGATGTGTTCTGATGGTAACTGTTTGGCTTCCATCTTCAGGTGATCTTCTTCTGTATAACCGATAGCGGCCGCCCATGACTTCGTTCGCGTGGAGTTAGTTATTTGAACATTTTATTTTAACCCCAAAATATATCATAGAATATAGCATACATCGTATTTTTTCATTTTAATTAAGTTAAGCTCCACTCCTATTGGTCGCAGCGTGATGTTATATAGCCTAAAGCCTTCCTGGATTAATGGGCTATCCAACGCGAAACGATTTTTTTAAATCGAACCAGTAGTTCCCGAGATTAGCGCGAACAAACAAACAAACATGCAAACAAACTCTTCAGCTTTATATATTAGTATAGATTATCCCTGATCGATATAATTATTTTGATTATAAGTTGTATCCATACGCTCAAATTGATGCGTTTACTCATGGCTTCGAGAAAAGAAAACTGAAGTGCTGAACTGAGGACTTAAACCCGCGCGTGGTTGCCGAACTGTGGTGTGAGTTAAAGCCTGTGACGTCTCCAAGCTGATTTCGACGTCTGCTGGCCAACCGAACAGCTAGTAGAAAAGGTAAGGTGCATGACCTCCCAAAACAACTGCAACTTTTTTTTTTCTTTAAAATTCTTTACTAATACAGCCCGCGCGAAGGTTATAAAAATGTCCATCGCAGAAGCCACCTGGCCGCTCCAATTGGATTAATTTCAAAACAGGGTAAATAATGTAACAATTATTTAGGTTATCATGAAGCAATCGTTTATTTGTGTTCATTTTTTCACTAAGATTATTGCTACTAGGCTATGTTGCTAATATTGTGCCTACCAAAGCAAAAATTACCGAAAGCATCAATCATAATTTCTAAATTCTACTAAAATATTTTCGGCTTCTACACCTTGAATATAGCAACAAACTTATAAATAGACTGTAAAGTGAACGCAAAAGTATAGATACGAATTGGTATAACGCTTCCAGCGTACACTAGGACAGGTTTCTGAGCTTGTTTCAACATCAGGAGCACCTGTTTCCGCTGTTTCACAGGCAAATTCTCCCAACCGCAACAGTACACAGCCATTTCAAACTTTTCGGAAGCTGTCGTAATCCTCTGGCCTTGAAAACAATACAAGAAAAATATGATAAGGCTGTGGCAGATCAGAGGAGCGAAGCTGAGACAGACGTCCAGTGGCAATACAAAGAATAAACACAACGAAATGGCGTTAATACCGAATCCTACACCAATAGCGACACTGAATATAGCTTCAAGTTTGCCTACAGCATGCAAAGCTAGAGTATGATGAAAAATTATTTTCTTCAGACGATCTTCGATTTCTGCCTTGGCTTCATCAGATCTTCCACAAGTTTTTGCAATGACACTAAAGCTCATCATCTCTTCATAAAGGATTTGGAATACCGCAGCGGTGTGAGAGAACAAAAACAGTAGGATGACGTCATAAGTGCATACTGTCACAATGGCTGTTAGTTCTTGAAATGCTAATATCACCATGCAGGCCTCACGGTTGGGACTAGCATTAATTGGTTCTAGACCTAGAATGTAAATCAAATTATGAAAAATTATTTTATTTAAAATTTTATTTTAAATCTCTCTGAGTAACATACCAATACAAGAAACAACTGAGAAGTTCTCCATTCCGAATGTCCTGGCGGGTATATAGATCATGACGTCATTGAGTAAATGGAACACGTACCACATAATGACTGTGATTTTGATGTTCTTTAACAATTTCTGGTATTCATTTAGAAACCTGCCCGTTTCCACGATCAGATCGTCATTCTTCTTCACCATTTCCAAAAGATCATTTAAATCATTTCTACAAAACATAATATTGACAAAAATAAAAGAAGCACAACAAAGTTAATACAAAAAAATAGAAAAAAAAAGACCTTTTATTAATTATCCACCAGCTACTAGTGAAGATAATAATGGCAACCGATATATTGAAGAAGCTGTTAATATAGTCAATAAAGCCGACAGCAAAGTGTATCTGGTATACCGCTGTCCCCAGTACGCACACGTAGAAGAGTAGGACCATTTGTATTATCCAAAACGAAACTACAATAATACAAAAACAGATGAAACAAAACGATCTATTAAGATTTTGAAAATTTTGTGGAGTTTTCAGTAAACTATTCGTAATACTCAGTTAAAGAGATCTAATTTTTTTACAGTTTTAGTGCTCCATTTACAACGCGGTTGGCGCAGTGGCTGAGCGGTCGACTCCTGCGCTAATTCCCGCACGGAACATATTGTTGCGGGATAGGAGTATTAAAATAGTTAAGGGTTGCGAAGTTTATTGACAACGAAGGCAGTCGATAGTAGGTGAACGTCTACGAAGTCCGTGTCGTACACACAACAATACTACCAATGTTACTCGATGTAGTTACCAAAGCTCTCGTTGGGTTGTCGATGTAGATCTTTTTAATTATCACCGAAGAACCAAAGTAACCGACATAGCTCTGCGAGTCGCTAAACTTAAGTGGCAGTGGGCAGGGCACATTGCTCGTAGAACCGATGGCCGATGGGGCAGTAAGGTTCTGGAGTGGCGGTCACGTGCTGGAAGACGCAGCGTATTGAGGCCCCCAACAAGGTGGACCGGTGACCTGGTGAAGGTCGCGGGAAGCCGATAGATGTGGGCAGAACAAGACCGGTTGGCGTGGAAAGCCTTGTGGTAGGCCTTTGTCCAGCAGTGGATATCTATAGGCTGAAGAAGAAGAAGAAGGACTGTCGCTTGCTCCGCTTCGATAGTCAAATGCAGACTGACTGCGCGCTGGCGTCACGGCGCTTTATATAGGTCAGCTGATCGAACATTCCAGATTTGTCTAGAATTAATAATAATAGCGCATAATTTCTAATACGTTTAGCAGGTACCTAGCCTGAGCAGGTACTTCACTGGAGACGAGTTTCAAGAAATTTCGATGTCGACACTTCGTTGAAAATATTGAGGAAACCTGTAGGTACCATTCGATAGGCCCTTCTAGGTCTAACAATGTGTTTCTATATCGTACCTCTACAATGCCTTGGTCTCAAGATATATGGCTTAAAATTTACGTGTCACGCAATATTGAACCTTATGCCATTGATATAAGCATTCGTAACAATATATTTGTATTGTCTTCAGGAAGTTATTCTGAGTTATTGGTAGCTCTGTTCGGATATTTGAGTGTAAATGTTTGTGAATACACGCATGATACAGGAGAAATTTCTAGTGTGGGGCAGTTTTTAAAATAAAAATATTTACCGCTCATTTTTTTACTCAACAAAGGAAAACCAGCAAGGGTTGGTAAAATGTTGATAAGCCACACCAAATTCATATACGAACTTTGTTCCAAACGCAACCTACAATTTTTGACCCAATCCCACAAGCTGTCTGCCATTTTAGTTAAAACTTATGTCCGTTTTTGAGGAAGTAAATGCTAAGAATGACAATTTTCAGTAGAATGCAATTATGTACAAAGCTGTGAAATGATCATAAATTTAATATTTAATAAAGTCTTGGTACTTGAAACGGCAACTAATAAGGGTGGCAGATATGTGGTTAAACCCTAGCGAGAACTGTACCTGATTGTTAGACAGAATACATAAGTAATATACCAAACACTCGTTTACATTTCTACAGTGGTTAAAAAATAAGGTTTATGGTTCTGTAAAGGTGTATCCATATTGTTGGCAAAAATTTGAATTTTAGTGCTCTCAAACTCAGCTATTATCAGCCACGGGCCAAATATGTTGACACGAAAGTATACCCCACTTTCGTTGAAATATTAACAAAATTCAAGAAGTTATTTCCCTTAAGAAACAGCATTCTTTCCTGTTGTTAAAGTTTTCAGTATGAAATAGAATAACTCAAAAAAATGTGGTAGTTATTAAACCGTTATTAGAGTGATTAATTATTATCAAATTATAATTAATTTACTAAAACAAAAGCGTGTCTCAAAAGTAATATTATCAAGGAGCAGAAGGATTAAGATGGAATATTATATAGGAGTATAGCATTGCATGACGAAATGCATTTTTCATTTCTCATGCTCGGAATGAACTTTAAAAATAGAACTGCTGTCAGCTGTAAAGAGTTTTATGAAAAAAGAAACAAACAAAAAGATGCTGCGGCCATTGAGTTTCTAAGCAGTCAGTGTGAACTTAGCGCAAACTTCTTTAGGCGGAATAACACCGTGAGTTCCATATTTAAAATTTAAAAAGTCTACATGAATTGTATATTTATGTACCTACATATTACTGAAATATAAGTCTAGTATATCAGAATAGTAACTAGCTACTTATAAATATATAATAATAAGAATACTTTGTAGAGAAAGGCTGTTATGAAGTAAGACACAGGTAGACAAGACCAGACATTTGTTTCAATTTAGGTTTGTTAAGAAGTAATCAGAAAACTAGTTGTCCGTTCAAAAAACTAGGTCATCAGATAGAAGAATCGGTCAGGAAACTCGCTGGAAACAGTATTAACATAAATATATTCCACCAATACGTTTCTTACATTGCTAAACATTATTGTCATCTTTAAAAACAAAGACTTTTTTCTCTTTGACACCAGTCCAAGAGAACTCTGAATTATAGGAACAATTGTAACACTAGATTGCTTGGTTGTAGACGACTGTGATCATTCTGTATGTTATGGAGTTCGATTTAAAGCGGTCAGGACGACCGAGCGTGAAGTTGTTACTTTTATGATTGTCCACAAATTGTTCACTCGAGGACGTGTGAGTTCGCAGGCTGACGTGATTGGTTAATTTTGATTATTGTGATATATTTTGTATCAGTATCAATTGTCCTTAAATTACTCTACTACTTTTTAAGTCAATTAATCGATCGGTATTGGTTAATGTCTTTTTCCATAATCCGCCGCTATTCTTTTCTGAATAATTTCGTTGCGGGACCCAAGACAGTTGAATCGTTTCTCCGGAACTCGTCGAGCTTCATTGCTCGGCGTTTTTCTGGCGGTCTCCACTGTTGATTCTGGCTTTCAGGAGTTGCAGTGATAATGGGTGGGATAATGTGTGGCGGATTTTTTTCATTGCAACAACACCACGCCCACCCCATTCCTCCCACTAGGTGCACACGTGTAGATCAACTTGTAGCCGTGCAAGAAACTCCATGGACACTCTTTTAAAATTATAATATGGATTACATGTCTTCGTTACATATTTCTGTTGCTTCTAGCATGTGAGCACAATGTATAATTATAAAAAATAATGAAAAGATAGAAAATTAATTAAGCCCACTGGCAGCTAAGAGATGACCAGTCTCCACTGACGGCCCCCGTTCACGAGCATGACGCGCGCATCAGCCCCACTTAGCTCAACCATTTTGAAGGGAACCAAATGACCCAACAACACGCGCCACCATCAGCAAGACATGTGAGTGAGCATAACAAACTCTCAACTGCCATGCTCGTAATGTCAAACAAGTTATAAAAAAAAAACAAACCATAGTCCATGGTGCCTCACATTCACAAACTTGAAAAGTGCTTTTACATTATACAATACTATATTACTTGCAAAATCATGGTAGCAAAATATTGTGCACAATGTTGAAATAAACAAATAAAATAAAAAAGGAATATTTGGAAAACAACAAAAAGGGGGAATGGTATCTCTTCCAAACCTACAAAATTGTCTGTGGCTGTGGAGCAGGACTGGCATTTATCCAAGCATTTTTATCAAGGATTTAATCCGACATAAAAAACACAGCGTGCGTTTAATGCATGTTTTAAATTTGGAGTCATTGAGTTGTTGAATCTCTAGCGGTACTTTATTATAAATTTTACACAGTACCCCATAAAAGAACTATTTACTTTAGCCAGTCTGAACCGAGGTTGATCTAAATTGTTTCTATTCATAGTATTAAAATTGTGCCTGTCACTTATCTTATTAAAAAGATCAATATTTTTCCGAACATACATAATGTTTTCATAAATGTATTGACAAGGGACCGTAAGAATGTTTATTTCTTTAAATAGTTCCCTAAGAGAATCACTTCTGCGGAGATTGTATATGGCTCTGATAGCTCTTTTCTGCAGAATAAAAATAGACTCTATGTCTGCAGCCTATCCACAAAGCAAAATACCGTATGACATGATACTATGAAAGTAGCCAAAATAGACTAGTCTCGCAGTATCTACATCAGTAAATTGACGGATTATTCTGACAGCATATGCTGCTGAAGTAAGCCGTCCTGTCAGAGATCTTAAATGAGGACCCCATTGTAGCCTCGAGTCAAGCGTGATCCCCAGGAAAACCGTGTTCTCGACGAATTCGAGTTTCTCCTTGTTCAATACTATATCGGAGTAAGTACTTTTAACATTTTGTAACGCAAATCTTATACACTTTGTTTTTTTTTTTTGCATTTAGTACTAAATTAATTATTAGCTGTAAACCAATTTTGGACTTGCTGTAAAGCATTGTTTACGTCCTCAAGGTTTGAGCAACGTCTATTGAGTTTAAAAATTAACGAAGTATCATCAGCAAACAATACAATATGTGGTTGTTTTTTTAATAGATGCGGTAGATCATTTATTTATACTAAAAAGAGGAAAGGATCCAAAATTGAGCCTTGCGGTACTTACACCCGTTTTGACTTTCAAACCCGGAGAATTGACGCCATTTATCTGAACTTTTTAGTAGGGTAGCGAAGTCATTACGAGTTAAAGTATGTACCGTATTATGGACTGACTCCTCAATTTTACTGAGTTGGTTGAAAATGTTGCCATGTTAATTACACACATGTGTACATAATCGCATTGGTGAGATTTTGGATATACCTACCTGGCAATTGAGTGTGGCGCACGTTCCCACTGAGAATAACCCAGATGAATATATTTCGCGTGGCATTAGTGTTGTGTTGAGACCATTCAGCCACTTAACATTTGGCGGCCGGAGCCAGGTTTCTTAATGGAGGCTGCATGTTCAAGCTACCGCATGTACATTTCTGAGACCGAGTTAAATAATGCACTGAACGTTATCATTAGTGTCTCAAATGGAATCGTTCTAGGAATAATGTTTTATGTAAAAATAAGGTCCTACCGAGAAAGCGTCATCATCAACCTTTTTATCGTCCCACTGCTGGGCACAGGTCTCCTCTCATACAGAGAAGGATTGATCGTAATCACCACGCTTGCTCAATTTGGTTGGCGATTTCAGACTTAAAGTCCCGAGTTTCCTCAAGATCTTTTCCTTCACCTTCAGTTAGTGGTGTCCAAGCTATACTTAGAAAGCACATATAACTTTAGAAAAGCTACATTGGTAGATCAGGCAAGTACCAAAGTACCTTACATTGGTACTTGCCTGACCTGGAATCGAACCAGCGCACTCATACTTGAGAGGCTGGTGTTGTAACCACTACCCCACCATGACATGAGAGATGAGAAAGCGTAGTTTACTAAAATTCAATGTATTCTTAGATGAACATAAAATAATGCGAGTTGGTGGTCGTCTTAAAAATTCAACTTTTACTTATTCTAAAAAATCTCCAATTCTTTTGCAGTCATTTTACAATTTTACTTTTTGAATTTGAACACGTAAGACTTATGCACGCAGGGCCACTATTATTGTTAGCATCAATTAGGTTTACTGGTCAATAGGGAGTCGAAATTTCACGAAGGCTTGTTATCGTCACTGCATTAGGTATTCTCGAATAAAATGGAAAGTCATAACACCATTAATGGGTAATTTACCACAGCAATGTAGGCAGCTGGAGCTAGGGCTCCAGGAGGGTTTCCTTTCAAACTGTTGGTGTAGACTACTCGGGCCTATTTCATCCGCTAATCATCAGGGACGAGGTTGTCGCTTCGGTCGGCATCTTCTTTGCCAACTAGGCATCTTCGAAACCATAACCCTTTTCGTCTCAGTCGATTCCATCGCATCGAGCAACTACTGCAGCATTTTTGGATAAGATGCAGTAAAGAGTACTTACTACAAACCACCCATTGATGGTCGGCACACTAGTATCTACTGTTGAGGAGGACCGCCTACCACCCCTTAAGTGGAAGTTGGGTAGGATTGTAAAAGTTTCCATTTTATCTGAGCAAGTAGGTCGCGTGGCGGAGATCAAGGCCTCAAACGGAATAGTACGATGATCCTTTATGAAAATATGCCCGCTTCCGATTGCTGATAAGTCATGATCGTTAAAACGATGACAGCACAGTTGTGGAGAGATACAAACGAAATAATCCGGTCCGAAAGAGAGGCTATGGTAGAGCGTACGAGTGCTGCACTACGGGCAGTCTCCGAATGGGGCAAAGTCAATCTTGTAGCATTCAATGCCGCCAGAACACAGGGGTATCTTTTTACCGCCAAAAGGAGCCCGTTCACTTTCAGCTTTTAGGAGTAGAGATTTCCTCGAACCTTAACTTTGGGCGGTTCATTGAATCCAAGGCCAAGGTGGCTGCTAGAAAACTTGGCGTCATTGCAAAGGTCCGGCGATACTTCACACCAGGGCAGCTTCTAATGTTGTACAGAGCACAGGTCCGCTTGTGTGTGGAGTACTGCAGCCACATTTGGGCTGGTGCTGCGAAATGTCACCTGGCTACTTTGGATTCAGTGGAGAGGCGTGCGAAGAGGCTGATTGGCGACCCAGACTTAACTGGAAACGGCCTCCAAAGCCAGGAGCACAGGCGTAGGGTAGCCAGCCTTTCGGTCTTCTATGGAATGCATTCTGGTGAGTGTGCAAGGGAATTGCATGATTCAATTCCCCCATCTCCGTTCCACCATCGGACGACCCGTCGTACGGCGAGTTTCCACCCTTACGTTGTTGACACCACTGCGATCCGGACGAAGCGTTTCGCTTCCTCTTTTATACCGCATATATCGAGGGACTGGAACAATTTGCCAGCGACGGTGTTTCCGTCACATTACAATTTGAGTGTCTTCAAAGCTAGAGTGAATAGGCTTTTAATAGACTAGCGCGCTTTACCATCAACGATCGCATCACTGCTTACCATCAGGCGGGATTGCAGTCAAGCGCTAGTTAATAACTTATATAAAAAAGGAAGACTTTCAATGCCCGGGGGCATGTCGAAGCTCTTGACGCCAACATCGCAGCAACAACGTTTATCGTTGTTACATTACTTATTAGGCCGGACGACACAGAGCCAGCCCGACCCGCCTGTTAAATAACAGTTTTTAAGTATATTCATATGTCATATTTTTAATCATTGTCCATAGTTTTCGTACGAATTGCACTCATTTACCTACTCGACTATTTTAAATTATTATATACACCTAGGAGCCTTATCCAAAACGTGTTAGTTGGATTAATTTAAAAACAGGGTAAATAGTGTAACAAATATTTAGGTTATCATGAAGCAAGCATTTATTTATGTTGATTTTTATTTGTTTTTCACTAAAATTATTTCGAATAGACTGTGTTGTTAATATTATGCTTACCAAAGCAAAAATTACCGAAAGCATAAATCATAATTTTTAAGTTCCACTAAAATATTTTCTCCTTCTACACCTTGAATACAGCAACAAACTTATAAATAGCCTGTAAAGTGGTCGCAAAAGTATAGATACGGATTGGTATAACGCGTGCGGCGTACACTAGGACTGGTTTCTGAGCTTGTTTCAACATCAGGAGCACCTGTTTCCGCTGTTTCACAGGCAAATTCTCCCAACCGCAACAGTACACAGCCATTTCAAACTTTTCCGAAGCTGTCGTAATCCTCTGGCCTTGAAAACAATACAAGAAAAATATGATAAGGCTGTGGCAGATCAGAGGAGCGAAGCTGAGACAGACGTCCAGTGGCAACACGAAGAATAAACACAAGGAAATGGCATTGATACCGAATCCTACACCAATAGCGACACTGAATATAGCTTCAAGTTTGTCTACAGTGTGCAAAGCTTGAGCATGACGAAAAATTATTTTTTTCAGACGATCTTCGATTTCTGAATTGGCTTCATCAGATCTTTCACAAGTTTTTGCAATGACGTTAAAGCTCATCATCTCTTCATAAAGGATTTGAAATACCGCAGCCGTGTGAGAGAACAAAAACAGTAAGGCGACGTCATAACTGCATACTGCCACAATTCCTGTTAGTTCTTGAAGTGCTAATATCACCATGCAGGCTTCACGGTTGGGGCTAGCATTGATTGGTTCTAGACCTAGAATGTAAATCAAATGTTGAAAATTTATTTTATTATAGGTAACTTAAGAAATATCTCTGAGTAAACATACCAACACAAGAAACAATTGAGAAGTTCTCCATTCCGAATGTCCTAGCGGGTATATAGATCATGACGTCATTTACTAAATGGAACATGTACCACATAATGACCGTGATTTTGATCTTCTTTAACAATTTTTGGTGCTCATCCAGAAACCTGCCCGTTTCCACGATCAGATCGTCATTCTTCTTCACCATTTCCAAAAGATCATTTAAATCATCTCTACAAAACATAATGTTGAAAAAGATAAATGAAGTACTACAAAGATACTACAAAAATGACAGCCTCCGTGGCGTAGCGGTAGCGAACGCGGCCGTTGTGCAAGGAGGCGCGGGTTCGATCCCCGCACAGTGCAAATATTTGTATGCATGAATATGAATATTTACACTGGTCTGGTCGTGCCTCGGAAAGCACGTTAAGCCGTTGATCCCGGTTGCCAAACGAACATCTAGTGGCAGTCGTTACGGGTTGTTGGAGCCCTCAAAAGTCTAACAATTGATCTCTAAATTGGTCTAACTGCATTGCTTTGATATCGCCTTCGGGTTGTGGAGGTCAGACGGCAGTCGCTTCATGGAAAATGTCGTAGTTTAGCCAAAAATCAGCAGTTAGACTGGTAAAGCCAGACTCCAAAGCTGAAAAGCTACGGATGCGACTGGGATTAACGCTGTGATGATGATGATGATGACAAAGATACTACAAAAAAAATGAGAAAAAGTACCTTTTAAAAATTATCCACCAGCTACTATTGGAGATGCTAACGGCAACCGATATATTGAAGAAGCTGTTGATATAGTCAATAAAACCGACGGCAAAGTACATCTGGTATACCACTGTTCCTAGTACGCACACGTAGAAGAGTAGGACCAAATTGATTATCCAAAACGAGACTGCAATCATTCAAAAACAGATGAGACAAAACGACCTTTTAAGATAATGAAGATTTCAGCAAATTTTTCGTAATACTCAGAGATCTAAAATGCAATATCTTTTTGACACTTAGAAAATGGATTGGTTGTGGACAAACTTTTAGTGCTCCATTAACAACAAGGTTGGCGCAGTAGTAAAGCGATCGACTCTTGCGCTGCTCGGGTTATTTCCCGCACTGAACATATCATATATTTGTGTTGTCTACAGGAAGTTGTTCTGAGTCTATCTGCTTATATCATCATCATCAACCTTTTATCGTCCCACTGCTGGGCACAGGTCTCCTCTCATACAGAGAATGGTTGAGCGTAATCACCACGCTTGCTCAATGCGGGTTGGCGATTTCAGACTTATAAAGTCTAGGTTTCCTCAAGATGTTTTCCTTCACCTTCAGTCATTGTTGTCCAAGATATACTTAGAAAGTACATATAACTTTAGAAAAGTTACATTGGTACTTGCCTGACCTGGAATCGAACCCGCACACTCATACTTGAGAGGCTGGTGTTTTAACCACTAGGCCACCACGACTTCTCTGCTTATATATTAATATAAATACTCAAATATTTATTTGATTGATTACTCGAATATAATTATTTGAGTTCAAATGTTTGTAAATGCACGCACGATACAGAAGAAATTTCTAGTGTGCGGCAGTGTCTAAAAAAAATTACCGTTCAACTTTTTAGTCAACAAAGGAAAACCAGCAAGGGTTGGCAAAACGTTGATAAGCCACACCAAATTCATATACGAACTTTCTTCCAAACGCAACCTACAATTTTTGACCCAATTCCACAAGCTGTCTGCCATTTTAGCTAAAACTTATGTTCGCTTTTGACGAAGTTAATGCAAACAATGACAATTTTCCGTAGAATGCAATTATGTACCTACCAAGCTGTGAAATGATCATAAATTGAATAATTAATAGTCTTGTTACTTGCAACGGCAACTAATAAGGGTGGCAGAACTGGCAGATACGTGGTTAAACCCTTATGAGAACTGCACCTGATTGTTAGACAGAATAATAAATTTTATAATAACTAAGTAAAAGGTGTCGCCGTAATGAGGACCATAGAATATACATACATAGATTCATACAATTCCAGCAATCAAAGATTAATTAGAAAATATAATAAAATTATTAATCATTGTTGTTTGCGAATTTCAGCTGAAATTTATGAAGTTAAGAAAAGCTAATTACATATAAAAGTAGTTAATTATGCAATGCCCGTAATTTTTCGTACGTTACAATCTATTACTATAAGATCTAATTTTGAAATTAGATTTCTTTTAACTAAATCAAAAAAAGAACAAGCCAGATTTAAAAAAAGACAATTTCAAAATGACTTATTGTTCACAAAAGAATCACAATTAAATACATTTTTTAACCGATTTCAAAAAGGAGCAGTTTACTCAATTCGACCGTATATATGCTTTTTTTTATGTTGTTCGCGCATAACTTCGTCGTTTATGAAGCGATTTTAATAATCCTTTTTTTTTTCAGAAGAAGATATTTTCAAGGTGGTCCCATGATAAGGACCTCAGGATCTGATGATGGAACAGCAGTGAAATCAAGGGGAACTTTCTAAAATCGCAGTGGCAACTTGTGCATTTCTTAGTATTTTCATTAAGTATTTTAAAGCACTAAAATTTAATAAAGGTCTGGAGTAGATCTGATGATGGAGCCAGGAGACAGTCGAAGGAACTCCTCAACAATTCACAGCATCTATCTTGTGTTTGGGCTTGATTAATTTGTATTGATAAAAACTTTACACCTAGATGGATTGTGACTGTTATAAGAGCTCTGATGATGAAGACAAAGGCTAGTTCCGGGAACTCCTCAACGGTTTACAGTAGCTACTTTGTGTTTGGACTTAATTCATTTATATTGAACTTTGCACCCATCGGGTTAAAATAATGGCCTGCAGTAAATCTGATGATGAAGACAATGGCAATCGAGGGATTTCTTCAAAATAACGGGTAAAAATTAAAGTAAACAAAATTACGTCGTTCCCGTCGTCGTCGCCGTCGTCGTCGTCGTTTAGCTTATAACCGAATGCCACTGAATACATGTACTTTTCACAACTAAAAACAAAAACGAATATACAAAAACCAAAGACACCGACTCCCGAAATTAGTTATTTTTCACTTTGTAGTGGTTTTTGGAAGTCGGCTGTTTTTTGTAAAAAAAGGTTTTATTTACACAAAGGTGGAGGTGTGTAATGTCACGAAAAATGAGGTATGTGTCAGTGAAAATATTATAAGGCTGATACTACATGTAATGATGTAATGATGGTATACAATGTGAAAACGTGTTGTGTCATTCTAAGCAAGGCGACAAGGCGTACGAATGTTGCTTAAACTTGTGATTAGGTTATTAAATTAATTGAAACTACAAATCTATCCTGTAATATTTAATAAGATATCCTGGAGGATGTCTCCACCGCACCCAAACTTTTCGCACATTGTTATGCAGCAGTGAACAGTTTCGGAGAAGCAACGTTTCCTTGCCTCACACCTCGCTGCAGAGTGACAATTTTCAAGATCTGGTCCTGGATTCGGACGGACGTAGAAGTGTTTTCACACGGACATTCAGCGATAGTGAAGGTCGATTCACCGATAGTGAATCTGCCACCGTTGAAAACGCAGTACATCCAAAGTTAAAAATCGATTGACAGCCTCCGTGGCGTAGCAAACGCAGAGGCGCGGGTTCGATCTCCGCGAAGTGCAAATATTTGTATGCATCAATAAGAATATTTGCACTAGGTCTGGTCTCGGTTGCCATACGAACATCTAATGGCAGTCGTTACGGGTTGTTAGAGCCCTCAAAAGTTCAATAATTGCTCTAACTGCAATGCTTTGATATCGCCTTCGGGTTGTGGAGGTCAGACGGCAGTCGCTTCCGGAAAACGTCGAAGCTTCGCCAAAATCAGCAATTAGACTGGTAAAGCGAATCCCAGACTCCAAAACTGAAAAAGCTTCGGATGCGACTGGGATTAACCCGATGATGACCCAAAGTCTCGATGAAACCAAACCCTTTCTCGTAGACAAATGCTCAGCAGATAGGCAGGTCATACTCTTGAGTATTCTGTACATAATTGTAAAATGTCAACTCCATTTTTTTCTACATAAGTTAAATGTGATTATAGGGAACAACCCCAAATTTCTAATCATTCCCTTTTTTTTTATTGGATAGTGTTGTATTTTAATCAACATTTTTTTATCCAACACTATCTGAGTATCTAGTGGCACCCTTTTTACCTTACTAAACCTTTATGAATCCCGACTTGTTGGGACTTGGGAAGGCTGGAAGTCGTCAAATATGCAAGTGAGGAAGTTTAGATAATAAAAAAACGGTATCCCTCAATCTTTTTGTCGTTAGTTTTTAATGCCTATTATATCATACCGTAATATACCAAACACTCATTTCCGTTTCCACAGTGGTTAAAAAATAAGTGTTCGCTTCTTTAAAGGAATGTCCATATTGTTGTCAAAAATACATACGCATTTCGCTTTCTTAGTATTCAGAACTAGGTTATTTGACGTAAACCAATCCGTAACTATTGAGAGTACACTGTTTACTTGGACAAAATCTTGTCTATTCCTGTTTACTTTAAAAATAAGAGAGGTATTATATGAAAACAGCACAACGTCACAGATGCCCTTTAAATAAAATGGTAAATCGTTAATATATACAAAAAAACAAGAATGGACCTAGTATTGAGCCTTGCGGTACACCTAAATAATAAATGCGTTAATTCGATATTTTCTGGAGTTAGTGGAATGCCCTCGGTATCGTGTAATATGTAATACGCTTTCGTGGTGGGGAGCGAAGGGAGACGCCGAATTTCAAGGGTGATAAGTAGTTGTCTTTCGGTGGTATGTGTGGTGGAGTTAAATGAGGAGTTACGTCGAACGAGGACTGTGTACATCTGTTCACATTTTTCATTTTCCGGGTTGACAATCGTTTGCTTAGGCGGTTCTTCTACCTCCCAGAATCGCTTGACCACATTGTCTAAGGCAGCTGTGGAAGCCAAAAGAGTAGACACTTCAGGCGGAGGCTGACACTCAGCGTCGAGCCTGCCCGTGATAACACAACCGAATACATTATGTAGGAATGCCGGTAGACCCGGGCCTACTTCAAATCGTTGATCATCAAAAATGCTATGGAATATATCTGCGCCTAAAAACAACATCAATCACACCTGGTTTAACAAAGTCGCTGTCAGCTAGAAATAAGTGTTATAAGTTAGCATTAACAGAATAAGGTATTAATATTGAAGGCGTTTTATGTGTGAGAGTTTCCATGACAACACCTCGTACCGTAAAAGTTGATTGGTCTGAGTGTAATGGCTGAATATTAAATGATTTTTCACCCTTGACTTCAAGCACTGGATTCTGACCTATTCCAACAACAGAATAATCACAAGAACGTAAGGGTAAACCTAAACGAAGTGCACATGCAGTTGTTATGAATTATACGATTCTGTGCACCGCTATCAATAAGTGCTGGAAAACGAGTAACACCATGAGGACCATACGCTCTAACCACACATGTTCCTAATAAAACTAATGAGCGATATTGCTGCAAGTTACAATTTGTACTCATAGAATTGAGAGTAACTACTGGGTCAGCGGAAGACGCTGGAACCGCTGGACGCTGGTCGTGATGAAGTAGCTTGTGATGACGCGCGTTGCATTTGGTACAGCAAGCTTTTGACAGACACCTATTAGCCGCATGGTTGGGACTTAAGCAACTAAAATATAAGAGCTTTGACTAAAGCTTCACGTTCACTAATATTTTTTGAACGAAACGCCGGACATGTAAATAGTGTAGTGAGAATTTATTTATTTTATTTTTTTATTTTCTTAATCTAGTGTATAATACATTAAGATAAAAGCTATGCCCCGCAAAACCGTTTTCACGGTTTGTCTGTGGGAACGGAACAAACAGTGCATCAGCAATAATTAATTATTACTAGCAAAAAAGTTACATTAACAATATCAGATCTTACAGAATTGCTTACAGACTACTGAATAAGAACATTTTGATGTTAGAAAAATTTTCATTATTGTGAACAAGAGATGCAAATGTATCATAGAATGTTTGCCAATGTTCTATATTTCCGTCAAATTTAATACCTAAGTTCGATTTTTAGTAAACGTAGTTACCCAAATGGTTTCCGATTTTCAGCTGCTTCCGATGACATGGCGTCCCGGTCCGTCAATCTCGTTTCGCTCAGGACTCTACGAGACGAAATGCTAAACGAATATCGGTTGCAAAATATTCTATATTTCCGTCAAAATGTATCTAACACATGCATGGTTATTACCAGTAGTTCATTTAGTGTGGACGTGTCTCGGCCGAGGCAAAAGGCGCTGCTCGCTCTGTGTGGACCACCCATTAAATAACTTATAGTTTTTAACGTTATTCATATGTCATATTTTTTAATCTTCCTCAGTCTTCCATAGTTTTTAGTACGAATTACATTCATTTACCTACTCGACTGTTTTAAATTATTTTATACCTCTAGGAGCCTTAGCCAATACGATTGGATTAATACAGTTGGATTAATTTAAAAACAGGCAACCGTCTATTTATGTTCATTTTTATTTGTTTTTCACTAAAATTATTTCTAATAGAGTGTGTTGCTAATATTGTGCTTACCAAAGCAAAACTTACCGAAAGCATAAATTATAATTGAGGGGTGCCAAATCATAACTTTGTAAGTGCCACACGAACTGAAATATGTTTACTTGCAGTAAAGAGTTCAAGGATGTCTAATGTCATCTAGCCGAAAATTTGTGAAACAGCATGCCATAACGTTTTAAGTGCCAAATAAGCTGCAAACGTCAGTTCATTCAAAATGTACATTTAAATATGTACTATCTTGTATTCTTAGTAAGTACATATATTAATACTTTAAGTCAATACCTGGTTAAGAAAGCTATTATAGACGCAATGACGCTCCTAATAGAAAGTATCTCCCAACTGAACTTAGTGTGGTCAAACTATGGGTTTTTAGAAAAGCATCATGATGGATCTACTAAGCCACCAGTAATGGCAACCATGGCACCAGGCAATGGTTTAATGAAATAGGATACACTACAGCTGTAAAGACATTAGGATTTATTTTAAAAAAAGAAATTGTGTTCCTATAACTGTGGTGGACAAAACAAGAACCAAGATGTACTTGCTATGGCGTTTTAATTGCAAAACGTTATTTTAAGGAAATCGTGTTTTAAAGAAAAATCGTGCAAAGCCACTGATTTCAGAAGACCTTAATGATTTTTTTACAAACGCTTGCAGAAAAAGCCCGTTGTTGTTAGTACATACTAAAACCTTTTTGAGGATGAATCTTCCTAAAAATACGAATAATACCTACCAAAAAGCTACAGATATCTTCGGCAACGATGATTCGCTTTACATGTGAAAATTTTGGTGTCATATTTACAAAGAAAAGCTACGGAGAATTTGCGCCTTAGATATAAACTGCGGTGCTTAAACCTGGAATTACTAAGGCGATTTTTAAGAAACTACAAGTTGACATGATCCGAACACCTGTATCTTTCTCTGCCAAGAAAAAGATAGACATAAGTGCCATGTTGCCGTATTTAGCCGGAAACACAAAATTGTTATATTAAAACCTTTTAAAATAAAGATATTTAATGTTGAGTAATGTGCAAGTAATATATGTAACACTTACAACGTTATGACTTGCATAAGTAATGGCACTTAAAATGTTTCGTTCTTTTATTTTCTTTTATAATTTAATTAATATTATTTCCTTGTTTTGAAAGAAGACAAAAATTGTGTTAAATTATTAATAATAAATGATAATATGATGATACATTCTTTTTTTATTGAATTGCTCATTCTTTTTTCAAAAAAATAAATTTATTGTATCTCCTGAAAATTTCACATTTTGGCACTTGAAACGTCATGGTTTGGCACCCCTCAATTTCTAAATTTTACTGAAATATTTTCTTCTATACTACACCTTGAATATGGCAACAAACTTATAAATAGCCTGTAAAGTGGCCGCAAAAGTATAGAGACGAATTGGTATCACGCGTGCGGCGTATACTAGGACAGGTTTCTGAGCTTGTTTCAACATCAGGAGCACCTGTCTCCGCTCTTTCACAGGCAAATTCTCCCAACCGCAACAGTACACAGCCATTTCAAACTTTTCCGAAGCTGTCGTAAGCTTCTGGCCTTGAAAACAATACAAGAAAACTATAAAAAGGCTATGAAAGACCAGCGGAGCGAAGTTGAGACAGACGTCCAGTGGCAACACGAAGAATATACACAATGAAATGGCGTCGCGGCCGAATCCTGCACCAATAGCGCCGCTGTATATAGCTTCCAGTTTGTCTACAGTATGCAAAGCTAGAGCATGACGAAAAATTATTTTCTTCAGACGATCTTCGATTTCTGAATTGGCTTCATCAGATCTTCCACAAGTTTTTGCAATGACGCTAAAGCTCATCATCTCTTCATAAAGGATTTGGAATACCGCAGCGGTGTGAGAGAACAAAAACAGTAGGGTGACGTCATAGCTGCATACTGCCACAATTGCTGTTAGTTCTTGAAATGCTAATATCACCATGCAGGCCTCACGGTTAGGACTAGCATTGATTGGTTCCAGACCTAGAATGTAAATCAAATGATGAAAATTTATTCTAATTAAACTTAAGAAATCTCTCAGAGTAAACATACCAACACAAGAAACAACAGAGAAGTTCTCCATTCCGAATGTCCTAGTGGGTATATAGATCATGACGTCATTGACTAAATGGAACATGTACCACATAATGATCGTGATCTTGATGTTTTTTAACAATTTCTGGTGTTCATCTAGAAACCTGCCCGTTTCCACGATCAGATCGTCATTCTTCTTCACCATTTCCAAGAGATCATTTAAATCATTTCTGCAAAACAGAATATTGAAAAAGATGAATGAAGTACAACCAAGATACTACAAAAAAAGTTAGAAAAATACCTTTTAAAAATCATCCACCAGCTGTCAATGCAGGTAAGAACGGCAATGGCTATGTTGAAGAAGCTGTTGATATAGTCAATAAAACCGACAGCAAAGTACATCTGGTATACCACTGTTCCTAGTACGCACACGTAGAAGAGTAGGACCAAATGGATTATCCAAAATGAGACTGCAATCATTCAAAAACAGATGAGACAAAACGACCTATTAAGATAATGAAGATATCAGCAAATTATTCGTAATACTCAGAGATCTAAAATGCAATATATTTTTGACACTTGGAAAATGGATTGATTGTGGATAAAGTTTTAGTGCTCCATTAACAACAAGATTGGCGCAGTAGCAAAGTGATCGACTCTTGCGCTGCTCGGGTTATTTCCCGCACTGAACATATCATATATTTGTTTTGTCTACAGGAAGTTGTTCTGAGTCTATCTACTTCTAAAACAAAACATATCCCTCCTCCTAATAACATATTCTAAACATATCCTTCTTAATCGAGGAGTGAGACAAGGGGACGTTATTTCCCCCAAATTGTTCTCCAATGCCCTGGAGGATATGTTTAAGACACTGGATTGGCTGGATCGGGGCATTAACATCAATGGCGAGTACATCTCACACTTGCGATTTCCGGACGATATCGTCAACGTGGCGGAAATGCAGCAAGAGCTGAAACAAATGCTGGCCAACTTAGCTGACTCCTCCCAACGCATCGGTCTCCGGATGAACTTAGAATGAACGGATCACTTCGGGATCGGTTGCCGTAAATGGAATGCCGCTCGAAGTTGTTTCAGAATATGTATACCTCGGACAAACGGTGCAATTAGGGAAAAACAACTTCGAGAAGGAGGCAAATAAAAGGATCCAGCTGGGATTGGGATTGGGACATTTGGTAAACTTCGTCGGGTATTTTCGTCGCCCATACCCCAATGTTTGAAGACTAAAATCTTCAACCAGTGCGTCCTACCCGTCATGACTTACGGAGCCGAAAGGTGGACACTAACGGTCAGACTAGTCCATAAGTTTAAAGCCTAGCCTAGATTGGCAAGCTGAAGTGGCAATGGGCTGGTCACATATGCCGCAGGACCGACAACCATTGGGGTAAACGAGTCCTCGAGTGGAGACCGCGTCTCGGCAAACGTAGCGTAGGACGCCTTGGGCGAGATGGAGCGACGACATCAAAAAGGTGGCTGGTAGTGGCTGGCGGAGAACTGCTCAGGATCGAGATTGTTGGCGTACCATGAAGGAGGCCTATGTCGAGCAGTGGACGAGTAGAGGCTGATGATGATGATCTACTTATATATTTGAGTTCAAATGTTTGTAAATGCACGCACGATACAGGAGAAATTTCTAGTGTTAGGCATTGTTTAAAAAATATTACCGTTCAACTTTTTAGTCAACAAAGGAAAACCAGCAAGTGTTGGCAAAAGGTTGATAAGCCACACCAAATTCACATACGAACTTTGTTCCAAACGCAACCTACAGTTTTTGACCCAATCCCACAAGCTATCCGCCATTTTAGCTAAAACTTATGTCCGTTTTTGACGAATTTGATGCAAACAATGACAATTTTCTGTAGAATGCAAATATATAACAAGGTGTGAAATGATCATAAATTGAATAATTAATAGTCTTGTTACTTGCAACGGCTACTAATAAGGGTGGCATATATGTGGTTAAACCTTTGCGAGAACTGCACCTGACTGTTAGACGGAATAATAAATTTCGTAATAACTAAGTAAAAGGTGTCGACGTAATGCGGACCATAGAATATACATGGGTTCATGCAATTCACAGCAATCAAAGATTAATTAGAAAATATTAATCATTGTGGGACGCTTCAGCTGCTATTTATGAAGTTACGAATAAGTTAATTAAATATAAAGATAGTTAATTATGAAAGTGACTAAGTACGATACAATCTATTAGTTTAAGATCTGATTCTGAAATTAGATTTCTTTTAAACAAACCAAAAAAAAACTTTTAAAGATTTAAAGGAAGATTTCAAAATTATGTAAATCTGGCACCGTTGATGACACTGTACACCCAAAGTCTCGATTGAAGAAAAACCCTTTCTCTTAAACAAACGCTCAGCAAATAGGCAGGTCATACTATTGAGTATTCCGTACATAATTCATCATCATCTCGCGTTTATCCCGGTTGCATCCACGGCTTTCGTGTTAGAGCCCAGGGTCCCCTTTTCTGCACATTCTCCTCCATTTCGCACGATCTTTAGCATCATGTGGTAAGAGCTTGTTGGCACGCATGTCATCTCTTACAACGTCAAGCCAGCACTTCTTTGGTCTACCGCGCTTGTTCCGGCCCAGCGGAGGCGACCCTCCTTCAGTTTGTTTGCAATGTCACGGACACGAAGGCGGCCCCGGATGCGGGAGTTCCTGATACGGTCTTTCGCGTAACTCCACATCCACCGCAGCATACTCATCTCCGTGACACGCAGCTCCTGCTTGTGTCGCTCCTGCCATACAGGAGAACAGGTCTAATGATGGTTTTATAGACTTAACTTCGGCATTTTGGGGTCTAAAATGACAGCTGTCACCTCCACGCCATTTCGCCCAAGCTGCGGAAATACGTGCCCGTACATAATTGTGAAATGTCAATTCCATTTTTTTCTACATAAGTTAATTGTGATAATTGGGAACAACCCCAAATTTCTAATCTTTCCATTTTTTTTTTATTGGATAGTGTTGTACTTTAATTAACAATTATTTATCTTATACCCCCTGAGTATGATGAGATGAGTATCTAGTGGCAGTCTTTTTACCCGACTGCCAGGAGGGTTATTATCTTACTAAACCCTTTATGAATTCCGGCAGGTTGAGAAGGCTGGAAGTCGTCAATCGTCGTCTTCTGAGTCTTGTTTTCAAGGGTTAACTTGACCTCTTGGCCTCTGACTTGGCTCGGGAAAGTGTCATCCAAGCCGACCTAGCTATCTACTATTGCATAATAAAAAACGGTATCCCTCAATCTTTTTGTCGTTAGTTTTTAATGCCTATTATATCATACCGTAATATACCAAACACTCATTTCCGTTTCTACAGAGGTTAAAAAATAAGTGTTTGCTTCTTTAAAGAAATGTCCATATTATTGTCAAAAATATGAATTTGAGAACTTTCAAACACAGCTATCAGCCACGGGGCGAATTGTACTTATACTTTCTTTGAAATATTAACAAAATTCAAGAAGTTATTTTCCTTAAGAAACAGCATTTTTTCCTGCAGTTTAAGTTTTCAATATGAAATTAAATAGTTAAAAAGATCAGTGGTAATTATTATACTGATTAGAGTGATTAGTCATTATTTCAAATTCAAATTAATTTACTTAAACAATAACCAGACTTATGCGAGCCCTTGTGCGTCGTTGTTGCTTTGACAGGTCTCAAAACGAATATTCCTTTTTTTCATTCATTTTTCATTATTAACCTTTTTATCGTCCCACTGCTGGGCACAGGTCTCCTCTCATATAGAGAAGGATTGAGCGTAATCACCACGCTTGCTCAATGCGGGTTGGCGATTTCAGACTTAAAGTCGAGGTTTCCTCAAGATGTTTTCCTTCACCTTCAGTCATTGGTGTCCAATATATACTTAGAAAGTACATATAACTTTAGAAAAGTTACATTGGTACTTGCCTGACCTGAAATCGAACTCGCGCACTCATACTTGAGAGGCTGGTGTTTTAACCACTAGGCCACCATGACTTCTTAAAACTAATATTATGAAGGAGTAAAAGGATTAAGAATTACTATATATAGGAATTACAAACAATATATTGAAATGCATTTTATTGCATATGTTAGGTTGAGATGGTGTTTAATAGAAATATTATATGTACATACATATTACTCAAATATAAGCCTTGTATATCGGAAAAGTAACTAACTATTTATTTATTTACTAACGACCCGCCCCGGCTTCGCACGGGTGCAATGCTGATACTAAATAGGTACACTACAGAAAACTGTGAACGTTGTATAAAAAACATAGCGGCCCGCTGCCCCGCCGCTCTTGCTGGCCCGGCCGGGTTTACCGACGCAAATGCGAGGACCCGCAATTTTTTAATCTGTAACATCTTCAAAAATATTTATTTAAATCTAAAGCATGTATTTAAGGTATTAAGTTGGATAAAGATTAATGCTGTATTGGTTAAAATAAAATTCGAAATTTAGCCAATATCTAACGTAAAAAGTAAATGACAAAAAAAAAATGTTGTGTATCCATAAGAGATAGACATATACCATCGCGGAGTTTTCTGTAGACCTTTTTAATGTGTACAGTATTTAGTACATTATCTTGATATTTATATCGTATGGTCAGCCTGCGTTTCACTGCAAACGCAGAAAAAATTAATTATTTACGACATCACATTAGAAACCTCAAAAATAATGGATGTGATTATACCTACATATGTATAAACCTTTCTCTTTAATCACTATATCTATTAAAAAAAACTCCATCAAAATCCGTTGCCAACTAGGCAACGGCTTTTGATGGAGTTTTTTAAAGATTTAATCATACAAAGGGACATAGGGAAAGAAAAAGCGATTTTGCTTTATAATATGTAGGTAGTGAATTACTGTATGAATGTTTTTATAAAAAATCTTTTTAGGGAAAGAATTTTATGAATTAAAACACAGATAGAGATGGCCAGACATTTATTTCAATTTAGGCTTGTCGACAGGAATAATTCAGAAACCTAGTTGTCCGTTTGGAAAACTAGGTCATAAGACATAAGAATCGGTTAAGAAACTCCCTGGAAACAGTATTATGTATTCCATCAATAGGTACGTTTCTTACATTGCAAAACATTATAGTTGTCTTTAAAATCAATAACTTCTACGTCTTTGGCAACAGTTCAAGAGAAGTCTGTATTATAGGAATATTATCACTAGCTAGGAAAGTTGACAGCCTCCGTGGCGTAGCGGTAGCGGACGCGGCCGCTGCGCAAGGCGGCGCGGGTTTGATCCCCGCACAGTGCAAGTATTTGTATGCATGACTATGAATATTTGCACTGGTCTGGTCGTGCCTCGGAAAGCACGTTAAGCCGTTGGTCCCGGTTGCCATACGAACATCTAGTGGCAGTCGTTGCGGGTTGTTGGAGCCCTCAAAAGTCCAACAATTGGTCTAACTGCAATGCTTCGATGTCGCCTTCGGGTTGTGGAGGTCAGACGGCAGTCGCTTCACGGAAAATGTCGAAGTTTAGGCATATCAGCAGTTGGACTGGTAAAGCGGACCCCAGACTCCAAAGCTGAAAAGGCTTCGGATGCGACTGGGATTAACGCTGGGATGATGATGATGATGATGATCACTAGCTAGGAAAGTATTCCTAAATAATACACATTGTACCCCGACATAGTCATAAAGGTAACTTACATGACTTCTGGTTGACCTAGTTCACATGTCAACAATAATCCAGGAACTTCTCATATCGCGATTACAAGCCTTTTTATTAACTCTCAACGACTTTTACGTCAAACCTCTACCGTTATTTTCTGAGCCAATCACAGATCATCGTATATTTTTGCTTAATGTCTTCCAACACAAGTAATTTTAACTAAATTGTATGCAGTAAAACCTTTTGAAAACATAGTAAGGTCATTAATTAATTTAACAAGAGTCGATACGTAATTCTAAATTCTAAATATCATTTAAAAGTATAACAGCATCAACTGATAGTATTGTACCAGTAGTACTAAACAATTTCTTTTATTAAAATAGAACTGTAAAATCTGAGACATTTTTTTTTTAATAAATTATAAACTAGCGCTTGACCGCAATCTGCCTGATGGTAAGCAGTGACGCAATCGTTGATGGTAAAGCGCACTAGTTTATTAAGAGCCTGTTCACTCTAGCCTTGAAAACACTCAAATTGTAGTCCGACGAAAACACCGCCGCTGGCAAATTGTTTTAGTCCCTCGATTTACGCGGTATAAAGGAGGGGGCGAAACGCTTCGTCCGGATCGTAGTGGTGTTAACAACGTAAGGGTGGAAACTCGCCGAACGATGGGTCTTCCGAAGGCGGAACGGAGATAGGGGAATTAAATCATGAAATTCCCTCGCACACTCCCCAAAATGCATCCTATAGAAAACCGAAGTGCTGGCTACTCTACGCCTGTGCTCTAGACTTTGGAGACCATGTCGAGTTATATCAGGGTCACCAATCAGCGTCTTCGCACGCTTCTCCACTGAGTCCAAAGTGGCCAGGTGACACTTAGCAGCACCAGTCCAAATGTGGCTGCAGTACTCCACACACGAACGGACCTCTGCTTTGTACAACATTAGAAACTGCCTTGGTGTGTAGTACTGCCGGACCTTTGCAATAACGCCAAGTTTCTTGGCAGCCATCTTGGCCTTGGAGTCAATGAACCGCCCAAAGTTTAGGTTCGAGGAAATCTCAACTCCCAAAAACCTGAAGGCGGTCGGTACACTCCAAGAACACATTTCGAAAAGTAGGAGCCAAGATGAACGGGCTCCTTTTGACGGTGAAAAGACACACCTGTGTTTTGGCGATATTGAATGCTACAAGATTGGCATTGCCCCATTCGGAGATGCCTGTAGTGCAACACTCGTTCGCTCTACCATGGCTTCTCTTTCGGGCCGAATTGATTCCCTACTAGCCCGAGTATCCGGCAGGTATCTCTCTACAACTCTGCTCTCATCTGCATACCCATAGATACCGGGCATCAGTAGATCGTTAATATGCAGCAGGAACAGAGTTGCAGAGAGCAGACCCCTGAGGAACACCGGCATTAGTGGACAAGGGCTCAGATGAGCATCCGTCGACAACAACTCGGAGCGACCGTTCAGTCAGGAAGTCTTTTACCCAGCCAATCAGGCTAGGGGGAAATGCCGTACGCTGGAAGCTTACTCAAAAGGCCAGCGTGCCATACCCGGTCGAAGGCCTTCGAAACATCAAGGGATGCAGCAATCGCTTTCCCATTACTCTCGAGGGCCTCACCCCACAAGTGAGTGGCATACACTAGTAGGTCCCCAGTTGACCGATTGCGCCGAAAACCGTACTGTCGGTCACTGAGGAGATCGTTACCTTCCAGGTAAGCCAAGAGGCGCGAATTCAATACACGCTCCATAATCTTGCAGAGTATGGAGGTTACCGAAATCGGCCGATAGTTGGTAGGATCGGCACGACTACCCTTTTTGGGCACGGGTTGCACCACAGAACAGATAAAAGGTTCTGTGGGTTGCACGTTGGCAAGTTTCCAGGACTTGGGCACTATACCAGTCCCAAATGAGAGGCGATACAGGCGCGTCAATACAGGAGACAACTCGGGCGCACATGCCTTAAGAACAATCGCTGGTATACCATCTGGACCACTAGCCTTATTCACGTCCAGACGACACAGTGCTCTCAGGACCTCCTTGTTCCTAATGCGAACCTCAGGCATTGAAGCTCCGCAATGAGGTAAATTAGGTGGAGTAGCACTGCCAGTATCAAGACGCGAATTGTGGGCAAAGAGAGATGCAAAGAGACCTGCTTTCTCTCTCGCCGTATGAGCCAGTGTTCCATCAGGCCTAACCAGCGGAGGCAGTGTGGGCCGACAGAAGTTAGCCTCAACCGATTTGGCAAGGGACCAGAAATATCTGCTACCGGATACATATTTTTAGTGTGCAAATGTGTTTAAGCAAACACTACATCTAGTCAAATTATGTAGGCACTTCTAACAACATAAATATGGCAGAGTCCATTACCCAACAAACACTATTCTAAGCTATACATCTATCTTCATCATCATCTTCATCATCATCTCAGCGTTAATCCCAGTCGCATCCGAGGCTTTTTCAGCTTAGGAGTCTGGGGTCCGCTTTTACCAGTATAACTGCTGGTTTTGGCGAAACTTCGATATTTTTCCGTGAAGCGACTGCCGTCTGACCTCCACAACCCGAAGGCGATATCGAAGCATTTCAGTTAGATCAATTGTTGGACTCATGAGGGCCCCAACAACGACTAACGACGTAACGACTGCTATTAGATGTTCGTATGGCAACCGGGACCAACAGCTTAACGTGCTTTACAAGGCACGACCAGACCAGTGCAAATATTCACATTCATGCATACAAATATATGCACTGCGCGGGGATCGAACCCGCGCCTCCTTACGCAGCGGTCGCGTTCGCTACCGCTACGCCACGGAGGCTGTCGCACATACGTCTATCTTCATATTAGTGTATATTTAGTTTTGACCATTACAACAGTAGCTAGTCCGAATGTCCGAAATAATCACAATAATGGGTATAAATCGACACGACAACAGAGAAAGACTAGTGCCGCATTGATACGCCAAAGCATCGCTAGGCAAATCGTCATCCGCTGAGACTTCAACGATATGGCGGAGGTTAAATGGTCAAATCATGAAATGGCGACGTATCGTGATCGTGTAATACCAGGTAGATCAAGGTAGATAAGTACCTACTACATATTTATATGCAACTTATCTATTATGTATTTTTCGTGACTGTAAAACTACTACGGCTTGTGTTACAACATGCTATTCGTGCAGTTAGCAAGATTTATTGTAAATGACGTGTTGCTTTCATTTTCTTTCTGCTTTTGGTTTCCTGGTGTTGGTAATAAAAATACTTACCTAGGTATTTGTTTTTTTAATATGTTGGCCTGTGACACTACTAACGTGGTTCATGGCACAAAGACCAAGGAGACAGGCCACAAAACTTAAAAAAGAAACCAGAGTGGTTCCAGAATTATAAATTCAAATCTATGTGTTTCATAGATCGTATTACAAGATAAAAAAATCAATATCTCGTTAATCTCGGTTTCTGCAATTTTGTGTTTGGTCTATTGTAAGATATTGTAGGATAATCCCAACGCATGACATGACCATAAGGTCATGTCATGCGTTGGGATTAGCCGCCAAGGTGATGGGGATACTAGTCGGAGGAGCAGCGAATGTACAAGCATCTCCCGGGCCCCAACTCATGGTACTGAGAGGAACCATGGAGTTTTAGTTGGTAAGAGTCCGACATTAAGACTCCGTCGCAGGGTACCCATCCATGAAGGTCATCAGGAAAAAAGGTGCAAAGGGAGAAGCAGCTAACTGCAGAATTGTAACTACATACAGACTTGTATAATGCAAATAAAATCAATTTACTTAATCCGTACCAGAACCTACAAAATCCATGACCCTTGAGATGAAAGACCGTACCCTCTAATTGACGTAGAATCTTCATGGTTTGAGGTTTTCGAATAAAACCTTTTTCACGTTTTTTCTATGATGTTCTTGATTGAAAAATTTTATTAATATCGACTTTCAATTGTTTTTGTAATTCAACTTGACAAGAAAGATGGATACTGCGAGAATTCGACTGATTTTTGAATACGAGTTCCGACGCAGAAGTAACGCGGCAGAAACAGCACGCAATATCAATATTGCTTTTGGAGAGAGGTCTACTAATGAACGCAGCGTGAGATTTTGGTTTAAACGCTTCCGTGGTGGGAAGTTCGACTGAAGAACGAGTCACTAGGAAGACCGCCCACACAAATGAATAACGATAAATTAAGAGAGATGATGGAAGCCGAGCCTAGTCAAACTACCCAGGAATTAGCGGCACATTTGCGTCAAATCAATAAAATAAAAAAATACGTAAAATGGGTGCCTCATGATTTAACTGACCTGCAGAAAGAAACGCTTGCTGAAACTTGTGTTGCCTTGTTGAATCGATACAGAAATGAAAGAATATTGGATCAAATTGTGACATGTGACAAAAAAATGGATTCTTTAATATATCTAACTGTAAAAGAAAAATTCAATGGCTGACCCCAATTCAAACGCCACAACAGTATCCTAAAGCAAAACTTACCAATAAAAAGGTAATGGTAACTGTTTGGTGGTCTCAGTGTGGTGTTATTCACTATAGTTTTCTCCGATCTGGTCAAGCAATAACGGCAGATCGAAGCAGAACGGCAAATTGTGCTGAACTCTGAACAATGTTGGCAAAACTAGCAGTAAAACAGCCCCGACTCATGAATCGATCTTCACCATTATTGCTCCATAACAACGCGAAACCGTATACAGTACGAGAAACCATTTTGACCCTTCGGGAACTGCAGTTAGAAGCCATTGGTCATCCTCCTTATTCGCCAGACCTTGTTCTAATGGACAACCATTTTTTTCGTCAATTGGACAATTATTAACGTCACAAGAATTTTTGTTCCCTGGAGGTAGTACAAAATGCTTTCAGACCATTTGTGCAGTTTAGATCCTCAGAGTTCTATCGCAAAGGCATAAATGATCTTCCTATCAGATGGAGGCAATATATAGATAATCATGGTAACTATTTTGATTAAAATAAATTAGTTAGAAATTTAAAAATAAACAATTTAGATTTTCAGTACAAATCGGCGATTACATACGTCTTATTTACACCGATTATTACAAAGACAACAAAATCCTCAAAACTGCCATCTATGAAACGTTTGTTGAACTACCTACATGTTTGTTACAATGGTATCGTAACAACCATTTCAAGCGAAAACACGGTGCTTTGCGGATCGTACCATATAGTAGTTCTGATTAAACTTCCAGAGATGGCGGTGTTTTACACGAAGAAAACAAAAGTAAATATTCTTAAGTCACCTGACCATTTCTAGAAGGTCATCTGTTTTAGGCCTTATATAATTATTTAATACTACATGAAGAAAACAGGTTTCGTCAATGTCTGTTTTGTTCTACGAAATTGAAGCTACGTAATCTACGTTGCAGAATAACCTACCCAAATCTAAAACCGTCCAATATAACAAACATTCTTATGTTTTTATAATGGTAGGTAAGATTTCATTTACTTGATATCTTTACCTTGCAACCTGAGTTAATCGTTTTACTCGATGTTTGTTAACTTTGCAATGAATGCAAACAATGGCGCAGCAATGGTTCACTTACTAATTTTAAGATTTCTATTTCATTATGATTATGAAGGTAAGGTTAGGTAAGTTTATAGTACTCCATAGACAGTTTCTATAGACAGTTTACGACTCTTTAGACGCGATTGGAAACATGGTGATGGTGACTAAGCATACGTCGTCGTGCGTCAGGTGCATTCAATGTGTACCTGCTTAGTTATTGCGTTCATATTTTTGATTTAAAAAAAAGTACTTAAAGTTTTTCCGTCTCCGTCTACAAAATTGAATTATTTGTTCTTATTATTGTTAGAAAAACCCTGGGGCCCTAGATGGGGGCCTCATAACAATCGGTTTTGACAAGTTTCGTTATCTACTAACAAAATGGCGTCATTATGTTTTCCCAGTGGTCAATCAGTGACTCCATAATAATAAATATTCAAATTAACTAGTAGTTTTTAGAAAATCATTTTTACTAACGGGTTTTATAATAATTTCAATACGGGTTTTTTGTTTATACATCCATACTAATATTATAAATGCGAAAGTAACTCTGTCTGACTGTCTGTCAGTCTGTCTGTCTGTCTGTCTGTTACGCTTTCCCGCTTAAATCTCTCAACCGATTTTGATGAACTATGGCACAGACAATCTTAAGACCCTGATAAAGAACATAGTCTACCTTTTATCCCGGAAAGAATGGATGTTCCCGAGGGAAACATAAAAAGCGCGATATAACCGAACTCCACGCGGGCGAAGCCGCGGGCGGAAAGCTAGTATATTATAAACCAGTGCTTGACCGCAATCCCGCCTGATGGTAAGCAGTGATGCGATCGTTGATGGTAAAGTGCGCTAGTTTATTAAGAGCCTATTCACTCTAGCCTTGAAGACACTCAAATTGTAATCCGACGGAAACACCGCCGCCGGCAAGTTGTTCCAGTCGCTTGATGTACGCGGTATAAAGGAGGAGGCGAAAAGCTTCGTCCGGATTGTAGTAGTGTTAACAACGTAAGGGTGGAAACTCGCACTACGACGGATGGTGGAACGAAGATGGGGGAATTAAATCATGCAATTCCCTCGCACACTCCCCAAAATGCATCCTATAGAACACCGAAAGGCTGGCTACTCTACGCCTGTGCTCTAGGCTTTGGAGACCGTCTCGAGTTAAATCAGGGTCACCAATTAGCCTCTTCGCACGCCTCTCCACTGCATCCAAAGTAGCCAGGTGACATTTCGTAGCACCAGCCCAAATGTGGCTGCAGTACTCCACACACGAACGGACCTGTGCTTTGTACAACATCAGAAGCTGCCCCGGTGTGAAGTACCGCCGGACCTTTGCGATGACGCCGAGCTTTGAATGTCATTCTATCACCATTCCATTACGAGGTGATTGACCGAATTGAACGATCATTATGAAATTAAAAGATTGCGAACTTATTAGCACAATGACAATGGAATCGAGTTGGAATGGCAAATTTATAAAAATATTAGCTTTCCGCCCGCGGCTTCGCCCGCGTGGAGTTCGGTTATATCGCGCTTTTTAGATTTCCCTCAGGAACATCATATTTTTCCGGGATAAAAGGTAGCCTATGTTCTTTCTCAGGGTCCAAAGATTGTCTGTGCCAAATTTCATCAAAATCGGTTGAGAGGTTTAAGCGGGAAAGCGTAACAGACAGACAGACAGACAGACAGATAGACAGACAGATAGACAGACAGACAGACAGACAGATAGACCGACAGACAGACAGACAGAGTTACTTTCGCATTTATAATATTAGTATAGATTAGATGGCCCCTGGAACTGGAATCTTGTGTACTGTTGTCCTCGTCTACGAATGTCTAGTTTGTTTTGCTCATATAACGTAACATAGACTATTAACACAGTAGACAGAGAACAGTAGATTATCTAAGGCCGCCCGCCGCGTTATTTGCCTACTCTTGCGTTGATGCCCAGGGTTGTCTATTTAGCTTTATGTCCCATTTAGCTAAAAGTAAAAGTGGTGGTAACCTTAAGCGTTAGTCGGTCACATCTTACTATAATTTTATTGAGATAATATAATGATTAAGACGCCATATTTGTATCAAATAATACGTAAGACAACAGAAAAAAAATAGAAATTTGCAGTAGTAGGTAATATTTGTGAAATTGCCCTTATTACGCTATACACGACAAATACGTTTACCTAAACGATATTTCGTAGTCAATCCTCTGTTTTATAAGAAAACTAGGCTTCTTAAAATAAACTTTAGCTCTAAACATAGTATTCAGAAAGTAAATTTAGGAATACATTTTGGAAAAATACGACTCGGGTACGCTCTTAATAAAGCATAGAAACTGTGAAATAAACTAATATTTTCTAATAAGATATAAGTATAAATAGGTACTTATATTGTGTGCGTTCGCGCAGCGGAATGTTGTTGAATTTAAAGATTTTAAATATGCAGATATTTAGTGTATGACGTCGTGTAATTGTGCATGGTAAAAAAAAATTTGTGCATGCAGCCATTGTGGAGAAATTCACCAAAAACTGATTCCGCTGGGCGAACGTTGTCCTGGCGGAACTTTTTTTAATCCATTGACTTTAGAAAAAATAGATGTGTCCAAAAATTAGTGTGTATTTGTGTGTAATTGTGTATGTATGAATAAAATTTGTGCATGCATAGACTTCGGAGAAATTCAAGTTTCCGCTGCGCGAACGTTTGGCCATTAGCTAGTTTTCATATAAAGCGCTTACATAGAGAGCTGTAGATTTTTACATACGTTGTTTTGAATTTGTGCATATTTGTGTAAAAAACAGATTTAGAAAAAATCGTAGGGCTAATAAGATAAAAATATAAACGTAAAACACGCTTTTTAGGTCATAGTTCTTAAAGTATGCACTTTGGGGTCTAGATTTTCACGTTTATACAAACCTTGTAAGTGTCTGCAACATATTGCCAAATATCAATGATGTTCCTTTAGTAATTAAAGAGATATAGGACAATTTACCATGACAAAATCACTGTTTACAAAGCAGTCAAATATCACGACATTCTAAAGGAATTGCATGGTAAAATATATGCCAATAATTAGTGTATTCATTCAACTATTCACATGCAAAATTTCATCTCATTAAATTCAGTAATTAAAGAAAAACAATTAAAATACTGACGAAGCATCGAAAACCTACATAACCCGACCAAGTTCGGATAGCTATAAAAAAGCGGCCGTGCCATATATCTTAAGAACGTTCTTAACCTTCCAATATAGTATTTATTAATATGGCACAGTTGCGAACACAAGCGTTAGGAAAAAATAAAACATTTGCATTTCTTGAATGAAAAATAATTTTTTTTTATAATAACGCCACTATCTACGACAAAAATAAATCTTCAATTAACAAGTACTTCTCTATTTAAATATCCGTGTACAAAAATATTTTTAATTACATATAATGCTTAATTATGTAATTATAATAACGTTAACATACGCTTGCAACGGCAGCAATAGACTTAAATGTGTTTTAACTAAAATAGGTTTAATAAACTATTATGATTATAAGGGTAAGTATAATATTTCGAACTTCAATAAAAATTAAAATCGATCACATAACTGGACTATTCAGTTAACATTAAAAAAGTGCTTATAAACTAAAACATTTGTATAAAAAAGGTATTTTCAAGAAATATTTTTAAATGAGTAGCAAATACAGTAAATAACCTCAACATTTCTAAGGTCCGTATTAAAGAAGGAAACTCAAGCATTGATCTCTGCTTAAGCATTACTTAAAATTAGTTTCAACCAATCAAATGGCCTGAAACGAGACTTAAGTAGAGCTTGAGTTTTGAGTGTCGTTCTGTAATACGGACCTAAGTATACCTAATATTTTCTAGTTCCAATAATAAAATTACAGATTAACAATCACAGATCAATAAAGTAGACTATTCAGTTGTTTAGGTTTGAGAGTCTGCCTAATATAAAAATAAAACAACATTTAAAAACAGTAGTATTTACTTGTGGTAATTATTTAATTTCCCTGAGGGGTCTATAGTAAGAATCCGGATCCGTGAAATATTCAATAGAAATTAGCTGTATGAATTTTATTTGCCTAAATTAATATATTTAGATTATATCTCAAGTCTCAAGCGCATACTTTAATAAAGTAACTACGTAAATAGTACCTACTTTGTCATAATCAAATACATTTACAAAAGTAGGTGTACAAAAATAAATGACCTTTATATTATATCGAAACAATTGTGTTATCACCTATACCAATTCAATACCGGTATTATACTGTAAATTTTGGGATGTTACCTAAATATATTGCACGGCCGCTTTTTATAGCTATCCGAACTTGGTCGGGTTATGTAGGTTTTCGATGCTTCGTCAGTATTTTAATTGTGTTTCTTTAATTACTGAATTTAATGAGATGAAATTTTGCATGTGAATAGTTGAATGAATACACTAATTATTGGCATACATTTTACCATGCAATTCCTTTAGAATGTCTTGATATTTGACTGCTTTGTAAACAGTGATTTTGTCATGGTAAATTGTCCTATATCTCTTTAATTACTAAAGGAACATCATTGATATATGGCAATATGTTGCAGACACTTACAAGGTTTGTATAATCGTGAAAATCTAGACCCTAAAGTGTATATTTTAAGAACTATGACCTAAAAAGCGTCTTTTTCGTTTATATTTTTATCTTTTTAGCCCTACGATTTTTTCTAAATCTGTTTTGTACACAAATATGCACAAATTCAAAACAACGTATGTAAAAATCTACAGCTCTCTATGTAAGCGCTTTATATGAAAACTAGCTAATGGCCAAACGTTCGCGCAGCGGAATCTTGAATTTCTCCGAAGTCTATGCATGCACAAATTTTATTCATACATACACAATTACACACAAATACACACTAATTTTTGGACACATCTCTTTTTTCTAAAGTCAATGGATTAAAAAAAGTTCCGCCAGGACAACGTTCGCCCAGCGGAATCAGTTTTTGGTAAATTTCTCCACAATGGCTGCATGCACAAATTTTTTTTTACCATACACAATTACACGACGTCATACACTAAATATCTGCATATTTAAAATCTTTAAATTCAACAACATTCCGCTGCGCGAACGCACACACTTATATTTCTGGTTCAGTAGCAATGATGAAGAATGATAAGTCCGGATTTGCGAAATCATTATTGAGGCACCCGAAAACACTACAATATTTTTTTCCCCCTTTTGAAGTCATAATACTCGTAATAATTAATATTATGGTAAGTGGCCGGCGAGAATTGACGAACGCGAGCGGTCATGTAATTTACGCGCGTGCTCACAGTCACGCTGCACAGCCCGTATTGCCGCCATCCTATACCATCCTATATTATGCCAGCGTGTGCGTGAAATCGCGTACCGACACGGCGCTCGGCGCGCACGCATACATTCAAACAGAGAGCGGCTCGTTTATATGAAGATGTTTTACTGTTCTCTGTCTATTGTGCTATTAATGAGGTAGTAATTTTTTGTTGCCAATAAATATTGAGTAGGTAGATACTTATTGTCACACATACCAGTTTCACAAGTATAAACCTTGAAGGAATTGATTAAGATAGGAATTGCGTTGGCAAATATAAGTTAAGCCTCTATTTACTTTGTTTTGTAAGATAAATTAAGCAGCATAAACATTCGAAACAAAAATTTAACTTTTTATTTTAGTAACTGATTGTACTAATTTGACAACCAATTTTAAATAGGTAGGTAGGTACTACTCCTAATATGGCTATTATTAATAAATAGTTTAAAAAAAATATTTAATTCACAACACATGGCACCTGACGATCGTGACAGCCTCCGTGGCGTAGCGGTAGCGAACGCGGCCGTTGCGCAAGGAGGCACGGGTTCGATCCCCGCACAGTGCAAATGTTTGTATGCATGAATATGAATATTTGCACTGGTCTGGTCGTGCCTCGGAAAGCACGTTAAGCCGTTGGTCCCTGTTGCTATACGAACATCTAGTGTCAGTCGTTACGGGTTGTAGGAGCCCTCAAAAGTCTAACAATTGGTCTAACTGCAATGCTTAGATATCACCATCGAGTTGTGGAGGTCAGACGGCAGTCGCTTCACGGAAATTATCGAAGTTTAGCCAAAACCAGCAGCTAGACTGGTAAAGTGGACCCCAGACTCCAAAGCTGAAAAAGCTGCGGATGCGACTGGGATTAACGCTGAGATGATGATGATGATAGACTATTAATATTATGAGGTAGTAATTTTTTGGTGCCAATAAATATTGAGTAGGTAGATACCTACTTATTGTCACATATACCAGTTTCACAAGTATAAACCTTGAAGGAATTGATTAATTTTTTCTTTAATTACTTTTCTTTGTAAGATAAATTAAGCAGCATAAACATTCTAAACAAAAATTTTACTTTTTATTTTAGTAACAGATTGTCCTAATTTGACAATTAATTTTAATTAAGTAGGTACTACTCCTAATATGGTTATTATCAATAAATAGTTTAAATAAACAACTAGTTTTATTTTAGTAACATATTGTCCTAATTTGACAACTCATTTTAAATAGGTAGGTACTACTAATAATATGGTTATTATCAATAAATAGTTTAAATAAATAACTAATTTTATTTTAGTAACAGATTCTCCCAATTTGACAACTCATTAAAATAGGTAGGTACTCCTAATATAGTTATTATCAATCATCATCATCATCTCAGCGTTTATCCTGGTTGCATCCGCGGCTTTCGCGTTGGAGCCCGGGGTCCGCTTGTCCTGTTTTGACAATTTTAAATAGGTACTACTTATATCATTATGATTAATAAATAGTTTAAATAAACAACTAGTTTTACTTTAGTAACAGATTGGCGCCGATTCTGTTATAAACAAACTAAACTAATTTTAAGTTATGTGAATTTTTATCTTTTCATTTCGTTAAGAAAAGGATAGAAGATAACATTTTAATTTAATTCTGTCAAATTAAAATATTCCATAGACAGTTTAGACGCGATTATAAACATGGCGTCTAAAAATGCGCCAGATTACGTCAGGAGCGCACTAATTTGAGAGATCTAAACTGAAATTTTATCTTCTGTCCTTTTCTTATCGAAATGGAAAGAAAAAGATATAAAATTTGTTTAGTTTGTACACAACAGAATCGGCGCCATTGTCCTAATTTGACAATTAATTTTAAATAGGTAGGTACTACTCCTAATATGGTTATTATCAATAAATAGTTTAAATAAATAAGTAACTAGTTTTATTTTAGTAACAGATTGTCCTGTTTTGACAATTCTAAATAAGTACTTCTAATATTATTATGATTAATAAATATTTTAAATAAACAACTAGTTTTACTTTCCTCATAGGTATTTGAAATGAAAAGTAGGGTGTTTAACACGGGTAAAATAATCAAATCCTACTCAGACTATAGCGCCTAAATACCTCGGGAATTGATTCTTTCGACCCTAGGTTAACAATTTCCTATTGTTCCACTTTCACGCCTAAACTACTGAACGGATTAGGTTTTTTGACACACATGTAGCTATTACTACATACTTTTATCCGATACGATCGAAACTTGTACGGGTGAAACCGCAGGACGAAGCTAGTAAAATAACCTATTACACTCGGCAAGAGCAATAACTTTCTGTATAAAAGAGTTTTTGAAATCCAATAAGTAGTTTCGGGTTTTCGAGTGGCGACCACACACAGGAAGACGCAGCGTGGGTAGGCCCCCGATTAGGTGGACAGACGACTTGGTGAAGGTCGCGGGAAACCACTAGATGCGGGAGGCGCAGGTCCGTTCGTCGCAGAGATCCTTGGGGGAGGCCTGTATCTAGCAGTGGACGTCTTTCGGCTGAAATGGTGATGATGAAGTAGTTTCAGAAATAGGCACAATCCACAGCACATCAAGCTACTACAATCTGTTAGATTTCCTTATTAGATTTTCAATTTTATCTCTAAGGCATTAAGGCTCAAGGTTTATTGGGAATTCTGACAGTTTGGGGTAGCTTGACCTGCTGTCGGCCGTACCTCTTACATGTGTATGACAGAGGGATAGTAATGTGTAGCATTAAAAAAAGGTTTAGGTAAGTAGATAATAAGTAGACGCTGTCAATAAGTTTTTTTTTTTTTTAATTAATGATGCAAAAGTTGTGCAAAAGCGACAACAAGAGGTAGAAAACTATCCCAAGTCTTTAATAACAAACTGTTTTAAAGGCTTGTTTTGATTAACATACCACACTTGTTTTAAAATACCCCTTTTATTATCATTAACCGAGCTTTTGGCCTTTCTTCGTATTGGCTTTGTCTTTCATTCCATTTATTTTTTTCCTCCTATGAATATATTGGCTGAGTGTCAGTACTTGCCAACTTGACTCGTGCCTGTGTATACTGGCGACCGATAACATTTATGATTTGAAAACAGGTAAAAAAACTACCAACAATCAGAAAATAACGTCACGTTTAAGAAAGAACAGCACCAACAATAAATTTCTTCACTAAGTTTAATTACTTAAAACTAAATTTCTCCGCAATCAGAGAAACATTTTGAAGAATATCCTACAAACTATCCCCTTTATTCATTAACGTTGCCTAAAGTTAACTAGTGATTAGCGACTGTTTATCCATACATTTTTGACGTTAGCACGTCACTTAACTTTAATCATCGTTCACAAACACAATGGTGTTTATTCATAAACGATGACAAAAAATTTTGCCTCGGTCTCAAATTAGATTACCTAGTATTTGTATTTTTTTTTTACTAGTATAATTAATATTTTGTCGGAATAATGTTCGATATTCAAAAATATGGTTTAAAAACTTATGTTTCTTTTTAAAGATAAATCTGTAGGGTAATTCCATAGTTACACACCAACAGAGGTTCATTTTGACAGTTCAACAACATTCATTGCGTTATTTACGTTATTGAGCAGACAGATATACGAAGATTTGGAGCAATGGATTATCATTAGGCATTATAGTAATAGTGTGTTACGCAATTAGAATGCTGGTTAGGTGATAAGGTCGAACTTGTTTGCCAGGGGCAAAAGCCCAAATTTTGTTTCAAAGATAAATTTAGTTCTGTGGTAAGATAAATTTAGTTCTGTGGTAAGCCCCAGGAATCAATATTATCAGTGGTGGTAAAAACCAAACATCCGACATCATTATGACTATTATATTATCTCCGGCATGTTTACTAACTTTGGCTTATCACTACAAAAACTATTGATATGATAAGCTTTCGGAAGGCAATTAAATAGGGTTGATGCAGTCGTTAAGCGATTGACTACTTCGTTGGGTGTCGCAGGTTTCATTCCCGCACGGAACAAATATCTGCATGATTATAGGTACTATCAGCTGTAGAAGTCCATTTCCACCTTAAAGACTACTGTCGCCTGCGCTAAACCGGCCACGCACACTACCGCATTATTTTTTTATCGCAGTCTTCGTCTTTCTTTAAAGTAATGCAAAATTTCGTTACTTCATTTGAAGTTGAGTTAGCGGCCGCACTTAACAATGGTGCTATCAAAAGCGAGCGATTGTGGGTTCGATCCTTATTATAGGCAACTCTTTTTGTTTCATATAATTTAAAATTATGATAATTGATTTGTATTTTAAAGTAAAAATGTTTGCAAATAATATTTAAACAAATAGGAAAATTTATTGAATATTTATCCCAAAAAGGGTTTTATTATATGTTTTAGTTTACTATAGGGGTAATATAATAAAAAATATATAAAAATAAAACAATAAGCATATTATAATGCAATATATTATAAAGTTATATATTATTCGGTATAGATATACTTATACTAACAAATGAAACAAACGTTGAAACAGCAGCATTGTAATATTTTATATAAAAGTAATCCTTGACAAACTTATGATATTGTTATGGTAAAAAATACAAAAAACATTTTTGGTTGTTAGATATGAAAATTATAATATTATACGTGTATTATGATTAAAGAGGTTATAGCTTAATTATTCATTTTCTTAAAGAAAAGAGGATTGAAGCTTAACCTGAATATTATTGCAATCATAAAATAATCTATACTTAGAACACATAATAGTGCTTATTACATTTATATATTTTTTTTGCGTGTATAGCATAGTACTAGTGCTGCCATACTGCAATGCCGTTTTTCGGAGTTTGAAGGCATGAGATTATAATCTTCAAGCGCTTTCTTAGTTCAAAAGTAAACGAACTTATTTCTTATCGAATTCCGAAATTATTGTTTTTATAATTTACCAAAAGTAATTTGTATTGAAATTGCAAAAGGCGACATCTGTTAGCCATTAAGCCAACCGAACATATTACTGTCACTTAGCTAAATTGCTTTAGAGATGGTTTAGAGTCCGTTATTAAGATATTTATTGGTATATATTTAAAACACTCTGTAGGACACTTCTGCACTGTTTTTGTTATAAATAGTTTTTTTTTTTTGTTTAGCTCGATAACACTCCACCAGCCTCGCCAATTTATTTTTAAACCACAAATGCAACCTGTCTTCTTCGCACGATTTAAAAGTTTATTCAACGGTAAATATTGTCGTTTCGTTTCACTTGTCTCGACAGCTACCTTCGTCCTCCAACCTCTTGACCTCCAACGGCTTACAGTATTTATCTAAAACAATAACAATTTTATTACGCACTTGCTACAAGCGATTGGTTTGCACCTTACATAAATAATAATAAAAACAACTTACACAATAGCCGGTTTCATATGATATTTGAGATATATTGCTGCATATGCCTGCATATTGATTAAAAAGTAAAACTAATAACACAAACTGGTAACTATATGTTCACCAACCAACAACAACTAAGTAATATTATTTGAGTTATTGTAGCTAATAATAGTTATTGTAGGTAGCGGAATATTTTTTGTGAAGTAGTGATTCAGATTCTTTTAAGTCTACCGTCATCTTTTTATAATGACTCTAATATAGAAAAAATCTTAAAAGAAAGTATCATCTTTAAGTTGCAGATCGATATTTTTAGATATTTTTGTTGTAAGCATTCTTAACTCACCAATAAACATTTAAAAAATATTTTTGTAAGTTATTAGATTCGAACTCGAACCACCTTGAACGCCTATCAAGGCGAAAACCGTTACGCCATTGAAACACTTACTTTAGACGTTGAAATTAATAAGTAGTACCTAACAATCATAAGCGGGCAGCAAGTGTATGAGCGTGTATCAAACTTTATTATAGAAGAAGGTCGTAACTACAACTAGTATTGCTTGGCCATAGTTTTGTGAGATTGCAACTCGACTTTTGGTCTTGACTGTACATACCTGAGGTAGGATTGCGGGTTGTTTAAAAAAGAGCCTTGGCGCACAGGGACGTGAAGAAACACGGGTGGGTTTTAGTTAGTATAAGTCTGACACGCTCTTCCGCTCCACCCAGAGTGGGAGAGGTCTTTTTTATTTTATATATTATAAACTAGCGCTTGAGCGCAATCCTGCCTGATAGTAAGCAGTGACGCAATCGTTGATGGTAAAGCGCACTAGTTTATTAAGAGCCTATTCACTCTAGCCTTGAAGACACTCAAATTGTAGTCCGACGGAAACACCGCCGCTGGCAAATTATTCCAGTCCCTCGATGTACGCGGTATAAAGGAGGCGAAACGCTTCGTCCGGATCGTAGTGGTGTTAACAACGTAAGGGTGGAAACCAGCCGTACGACAGGTCGTCCGCTGGTGGAACGGAGATGGGGGAATTAAATCATGCAATTCCCTCGCACACTCCCCGAAATGCATCCTATAGAACACCGAAAGGCTGGCTATCCCATCCAAAAAAAAACCTAGGTAGGTACATGTAGTTGTTCCGGGTCTAGCTGTATGTCTATGTGAGTTTATATGTTTGTAAACGCACACACGATACAGGCGAGCTTCCTGGTATGGGGCAACATGTTTTTCAAAAGTAAAAGTAAAAATTCGTATTTTTTCTACATGAATTAAATCAAGGTACAAAACAAAAATAAATAAAGTGGACTGGAGCCTAAATTACGGCATCCCTGTATTTCAGGACTCCAAGTCTACCTCCCGCATTTAGTAAGTTATGTTATTTTATTACAATTCAAAAATAACACAGGTGTACGTGTAGGCAAATGTTTGAGGGACAGCTTGTAAGTGTTGTATACAACGTGTAACATAAAGGGTATATACATACCAAGGTCATGGCATCTTTAGATGATATCAAACGATATGGGAATGGTTTCAACTCAAAATAAAATACTCAAAAAGTTGATACCAAATTTTCGGTTTTGTGTGTTTCTTAAAATCAAAACAAACGTGGCAGCACACTACATACGTTAATAACTACTCGTTACCCGTCACGTTACTTGCCAAAATCCGATAAATGTCTTCAATATCTCTGTGCGACTAGTATGATAGTAGCATATCACAGGCGGTGTTTTTCCTCATAACTTCCTAACATAAAGAGATAGGATTAAAAAACCCTTCCAATATCGTTTGATATATCTAAAGATGCCACGCCTTTGTTATGTATATACCCTTTATGTTACACGTTGTATAATTATGTATAAAACATCACTTTTTATTTATGCGAAACCCGAAACACGTGTCCAGTATTTTTAAGTAATGAATCTATATGTATATACATTTTTAAAAATAAGTCATGAAGAATCATGAAGTTATGAGCTTGTTATCCTACTTGGCTGTCCAAACAAAAATATGGCCAACGCTCCGCTCGGGCGGGTAAGCGGTGCGTTGACCTGTGACGTTAGCTGTTGAGCGGGCGTGCGCAGCACTATGATCTACCGTAAGCTGCGTGGCGTGCTCGGTAACCACACTTGACACTGCAATCATTTCTAAATGTATTTGGGAAAAAACATATCATGATGCAAACATTATTGGAATCGATTCAATTGCTTATTCTGAACAAACTATATTCAGGTTTCGTATAAAGAAAAAAATAACGTATGTAAGTAAGGATGGGTGAATTTGGGCACGCCACAATAGCAGCGGTAAGTCCTTTCTTTGAGGAGTGGCTAGAGAGGCGCCACAGGGCCTTGCCTTCTCCTTGAGGCAGGTCCTTAGTGGACACGGTTGTTTCGGGAGGTTCCTGTTCCGGATAAGGCGGGAGGAAACGCCATTGTGCGGATCGCCCTGAGGACACGGTGGAGCATACGGTGGAGATCTGCCCGGCTTGGGTGGAACACCGCCGTGTCCTCATAGCGGTGATCAGCGGTGATCTCTCGCGTCCGACCCTGGTTCAGGCCATGGTCCGGAGCGAGAGTGCATGGCAGGCCGTCACCTTCTTCTGCGAAGCAGTGATGCTGGTAAAGGAGGAGGCGGAGCGCGTGAGGCAGCGGGAATACCACCTTCCTCACGCTTCTAGCCGCCGCAGGAGACGCCCTCGATCGGGAGATGACATCGAATTCCCGGCCACAGTAGACGCGGGCTTGCGGGCGGTGAGCAGTGGGTAGCTCGCCGCCCGGTAAGGACCAGGCCCGAGTCGCCGGCGCGTTGTGTTTCAGGCGCGCCTCAAAGAGAAGTCAGCATATCGTGAGTGACGAGGTCCACGAAGACCGATGCCTCCTGGGTCAGGGTTGCGGGTTGGTTAAACAAGAAACCGTGACCCTAGCCGTCGTGTAGCCAAGTGGAAGTCTGACACGCCCTTCTGCTTCGCCCAGAGCGGGAGAGGTCAGTTGATGATTTCCCATCCGGAACAAAAAAAAAAAGGTTGAGTGAATTGGGGCTTTGATTGGTTTAGTTAGACTTTAAATTAAAGACAGGAAAAGGAGGGTATTTAGAGATTATAAAGTAAGGATTCCGTCTCATTGTAATTTAAATTCAGAAGATATTTTTGGATAATAGATTTACATTAATGCGACATTTTAGAAGATGAAGAAGATGTTTCAAGTGAAACTTGTTTAGCGACGAGCACTTTTGTTGGATGGGGAAGAAAACATTCAATTCGCGTAAGATTGACCGACCTGACACTCATTATTAACGATTTTTTTTTTAATCTCCTTTCCTCGTTAGATCTCCACACACTTGCTCCCTGAATTGATGGATCGTTCAGTAGTTATTCGTGTTCCAAACTTCTAACTAATACGATTGAACGTCTATTATTGGATATATCGATGTCAAAGTTTCATAGGACTTCACAGATTGTTGTACAAAAACAACTATCTGTGAAGTAAAAGTGGTGATATCAGCTAAAATATCAGAATCCAATTAACCTTGATTCTTTTAAACAACTATTATCTCGCACCCTAATTACGTCTCTCTATCAATCACATTCTGAATCACTATTAATTTAAATATAATTCATTACTTTTTATGTAAGAAAAATTTGTTCGCTCAACAACGTAAATAATACAATGAATGTTGTTGAACTGTCAAAATAAAATCCATTTTCTATTTGTTAATGTTTAATAATAACATAATTCAGCACTCATCTTAGGTCCGTATTACAGAACGTCACTCAAAACTCAAGCTCTATTTGAAGCCTTTTGATTGGTTGAAACTAGTCTTAGGTAATGCTTAAACAGAGATCAATGCTTGAGTTTCTTTATGGGATACGGACCTTAGGTGCGTATTACAGAACGTCACTCAAAACTCAAGCTTTACTTAAGTCTCGTTTCAAGCCATTTGATTGGTTGAAACTAGTCTTAAGTAATGCTTAATCAGAGATCACAGCTTGAGTTTCCTTATGGAATACGGACCTTAGGTGCGTATTACAGAACGTCACTCAAAACTCAAGCTTTACTTAAGTCTCGTTTCAAGCCATTTATTAGTTGAAACTAGTTTTAAGTAATGTTTAAGCAGAGATCAACGCTTGAGTTTCCTTCTGGAATACAGACCTTAGTGTCAAACAAGATGTAATTGATATAACTGAAAATCTCTTTAGTGTCAGTTGCTCCATACATTTATGATCGCAAAACTTTGATAAAAAAAAAAGTTTTAAAAGTTGTTCATAATAATTTCGAAACAAAAATAAAATCTTGTATTCTACAATGGCCGCGACGTTTTCTGTTATTTCAATTACAACTTTGCATTACAAAAATGCTACGCTGTTGTGTACATTGAAAGTAAATAAACAATGTTTATCAGCTTTCTTGGCGGTAGGCCATAACATCTGCTGCCGGCAGAAGTTACCACCCACCAGACAAAGTCTTGCCGCCACGCGACTCGTCGTGTTCCGGCATGATGTCTGGTGAACCCCTACAGAGGACGGATCTGAGCAATCGTGCTGCGATGTTTGCCGGGTACGATGCGCCAAATGTTGTTTTGTCGGGAGTTTGGTTCCTAATGGGTCTCCAGATCAGTCTCCCTCTAGCGCAGCATCGTTGGTCGTGTTGTTGGGTTTAGCATTGCATCACCTCGCACAATTGTCATCACTTCCTCCCTATTCACTCAGTTTTTTTTGAGTGAATGGGCTCTTAATAAACTAGCGCAATTTACCATCACTGCTTACCGTCAGGCGGGATTGGAGTCAAGCACTAGTTTATAATTATATAAAAAAAGCTGTATGTGACTACACGCACATTGGTGCGTTTTGTTAAACAGCTGATGAACTCACTGACTCACTGTTGAGTGAGTCAAAGAGAACGTAAGATATACGTCATTGCCTGCGTTCTTAGTTTCACTTCTTGCGCTTCATCATGCAACATGAACATTATTTATATTTCTGCAATGAATTGGCATTAACTAAGCCGAGAATTCACATTTTATTTCTTGTTTATGGAACTCTTATTCGTGAGTTAATAATATATTCACGGCGTCCCGTCGTCAGTGGTAACGCAGAGGTGACTTTGGCTACAGTTTTTGGTGCACAGAGGTCAGGATAGGAGTTTTATGTCAACAAGATCTAAAATACCCATAATAAATAAATAAATAAATAATATAAATAAATATATTCAGACAAATCATACAGATTGAGCTAGCCTCAAAGTAAGTTCGAGACTTGTGTTATGGGATACGAACTCAACGATACTATATTTTATAATAGATACATATATAGATAAACATCCAAGACCCAGGACAATTAGGAAAAGATCGTTTGCCATCATGACCTGGCCGGGGATCGAACCCGGGGCCTGCACGTCGCAGGCAGGCGTGTTGACTGCTGCGCCACGGAGACCGACAAATAATCGAGCAATAATCGAGCGACACAAAAGATATAATCTTAAAACCAACTTAACTAATAACGATTACGCATTATCCCCCTTATTCATAAACGCTGTTTAAAGTTAACTAGTGATTAGCGATTCTTTAATCATACATTTTTTATTTAATCATCGTTTATGAATAAACACTACAATGTTCAAGGGGTTTATTTAATATTATAATAAACGATGACTACAATTAAGTGACGTGCAAACGTCTAAAATGTATGGTTGAACATCGCTAATCACTAGTTAGCTTTAAACAACGTGTATGAATAAGGGGGATAGTCTTAAAACCAACCTAGCTATAAACCATTACCGATATTATTTCTTAGTTTTTAGAATTTCCTGAAAACATATGACATACATGACGCCTTGTTTCTTTAAATGGGTCCAGGGAGCCAGAGGTGCACTCCTTGGGTGAACCTAACAGGTAGTACACTCACATATCTACAGTTATGTAATAAGCTGCGAGCTTATTACCTTCAAAGAAGCACTTTGAAGAATTTGAGATTTCGACGATCTCGGAAGAACAGCGAAAAATAAAGCCTTTGACATTGATGATTAAAAAAAAGTAACATTGGAAAAAAACGAATTCAAACTCAATGCTTTTAAACAGATCAGGAGTACTCATCGTCATTAATCTCTAAATCTTCGTTGTTTCACCAGCTAAACAACGTCTAGTAAACATGGGCCTCCTAATAGACTACTTTAACTCGATGCACACATGTATAAGTAGTTAGATTTTAATGCTGGGGCTACATTAGCGGGCGAAGATTCGTATAGCGTTGGCACGCAAAACATCCGTTGTTTTTATTTTAAAGGAGATGTTTCATTTTGGGCCACCACTATGCACGCTTTAAAGATAAAAGGGAAAAAAATATTATATTTTCACAAAAATGCTACTAAATTAATTTGAATAAAAATACAAGTATATATAATTAATTATTTGAAACATTTTTTAGTGAGATAACCCTTTATTAAGGTAGCCATGACAGTGGTTATGACGTTTGTATGGCGACTTTGACAGTTCTATTTTCCCGTTGTGTTCTTGTCCAGTGTTGATTTGAGTTGATTGTGTTTATTTAATGGGCCGTATATTCGGAATTCAAGTTTTGTATTTTTCGCAGTCATCTGGTAGATAATATAGATACGATAGCCTTAGATACATGACACGTCAATTGAATGGCACTGTCAAAATCTTATTTCGGTTATTGCTGACCACCATATTTATTAGTAGTTGTGTTGCACTCCTTGGCCGAGTTAAATTGAATCTGTATAAAAACTAAGCCAAAATATAGGAAATTAACATTAAAAAACAGTTAATTATAGCGTAATTATACCTAGCATTAAGTGTACAATGTGCTGGCCCCGGCTCCATACATTTCTGAAACATCTCCTTTCACTCTCTGTTGTGCGGCCGAGACAATGGAGGAATCAATGGCTTTGCATTATATGTCAGTAAATAATTATTATTTATTACATTAGTACGAATATCAGGTATACGAAAAAAAATGCAAAAAGAACGTCAGTCCCGCGTCAAACTCAGGACGACACTGAAAAGTGACGTAGGTATGGCCACTCAAGAGTCAAGAGTTACCGACAGGGCCCTGATGCTACATCGTCTGCGCACGAATACATTGCTTTGCAATGATGTACCCATGTGGCCGGGTACATCGCCGTAGCCCGCTAATGTAGCCCCACCATAAACCCAATTACAATGTCAAAGTATTTGTTAGTTTGGAATTTGGATTATGTTGCCAACACAATTTCGGATATGACCTTAGATTTCGACCGGTTATTTCTCGATATCAACATATGCTATATGCTTTTGCACCGAGTCTGGAATGACTCGGTGAATCTAATAATATATCACAATGGCTCCTTGCTGATCACATATGTGACGACATTAAAATACCTTAACATTGTACATATGTCGGTAAATTTTTCTAGAAATAATCACGTTAACGACCATTCGTGCCCATTGCGAATCTCTACCAAGTGTTGCATAAGCGGCCATATTGGTAATGAAATATATAACTGCATCATTAAAATATTCAAAATACCTACAACGCATTTACACTGCCGATTAATCAACTCTATAACATGCTCTGTCTTTAGTATTTTCGAACTATTTAATTGGCTTATTGGATATCAGCATGTTAGTAATTATTATTTACTTGTGTCTTTTTCCAAAAATAATAAAATAAACTATGGGAAATCCCTCGGATCTCTATGGATATCTCCGACAGATTGTTTTTATAGGGATAACGCAAGATACGAGTAAGTATACATTGAATAATAAGTAATATACGTATATATGTACATATACGAGTATGTTACACATAGGTAATAGGTATGAGGAAATTGTATACTTACTCGAAACTCAAAATGAAAGTAAGTAGGTACCTACCTATTTTATTTTATTAAGCAAATTTGTAAAATAGTTGTATTAAGTCCCTACAATGTTCTATGTTCAAATAGTCATCCGAAATTACAAAAGGTTTTTTTTAAATCTAAATGAGAAACTAACGGGACTGAATTATATCTATAATCTTAAAACAATGTTAAAAATTTTGCAAACAAGATTAGTTCATAACATTTATTTTTGAAATCATAATACATAACACCACTTAAATCAGTGTTTCTGCTACAACTATATTTCAGGAATTTGGCATAGGTATGTCCTTATTTACAACTTTCAACATAACTTTAATTTATTTTTTAATTGTATAACGGGCCCGCTCTTCACAATCCTTCTTTTTACCGCTGAGTAAGCTACAAAAGTTTTATCACTTTAAATCGTCAACAGCTAGCAGGTAGATAATTAATTCAACATTCATACTCATTCCGTTCAATAACACAAAAATGGCGTCGAAAACTAGTGCAGCGAATCGTAAATATACATATTATTATGTACCTACCTACTCTTCATGCATTTACGCTTGAATAAAAACATGGTTAGCGCCGCGAAAACAGCGCGAGGTAAAATTTTTTCATCTGTGTGTGTGCCTCTGATGATTGGTCTATATAAATTATTTTACAATTACTGTACAAAAACGTTGTTTTCACCATACATAAGTAAATGACGGATTTTACCAAACTCACCGACTCACCGTTCACCTTTAGACGTAAGTAGGTAGGATCACCATTGGATATTTACGAGGTCTCCATTTTTCAAAAAGGAAGTTACCATAGTACCTATAGACTCGTTTGAAAAGTGCTATTGGAAATCATTAAGGTCCTAGAAGAAATCAAATATACGGTTCGTACGTATTGTACGGACGACAGGTCAAGCTACACAAAACTGTCAGATATAATTACCAATCAACCTTGAGCCTTAATGCCTTAGAGTTAAAGTTGAAAATCTAATAAAGAAATCTAACAGATTGTAGTAGCTTGATGTGCTGTCGTCTGTACCACCATTGTTATCGTACGTTGCCAGCTATTAAACCTCGTCAGTTTATATCAAAAACGCATATGCTCGAAGGATTGATGTGAAATCTCGGATATCTCTTTCACAAGTTTCCAATCAGCTAAACCGGATTGGACGTATGGTCACACCTCTGACAACAGCAACCAACAACCTTATTATAACGAAGGTAAAGATCAAAATCATTTTAACAGACTTGTTAGTAGCAGCAATACAACAGCAACCCTATTTGAATGAGAATAAAATCCATTATGGCTTGGGCAATAATGCAAACTCAGGCGTAAAACAACTATGAAAGGATTGTACTCACTACTTTCTTCTTTCTTGGTCAACGTCATACGTATATTATTTATATAAGGCCTAACTAAATATGTATACATGCCTTTAACGTCTTATAATAAGATATCTTTATACCTAATTGTATGTAGGACCTAACTATAGAGGAAACATATAAATTGTCACTAAATAGTCAAAGATAAATACCATGCACAATATTTTTAGTGCAGCGGGTTTTGTTTTTATAAGTACCTATTTCATAACATCACGCGCGCAGTCTTTACAGCGATGCTGTATTCATCATCATCTTCTTCTTCAGCCTATGCTCCCCCAATGCTTTCCACGATGACCGGTCTTGTGGTGACCGCATCCATCGGCTTCCCGTGTCCTTTACCAGGTCATCGGTCCACCTTGTTGGAGGAGTCCCCACGCTGCGTCTTCAGGTGCGTGGCCGCCACTCCATCACCAATCCACTGTAATCATCACACCATTAAAATTTAGGTGAAGTAACCATGGACTTTGCTTTCATTACAACTCATGCTAGGGATTGACAGTTCTCTATAAACTTACTTTGCCTACCTTTAAAGTAAGATTCTTTATATAATCGACCGGCAGTTGTTCAAAATACTTACTTATATAAACTCGTAAAGTCATCATTATCGTCATCATCTCAGCCGCATCCGAAGCTTTTTCAGCTTTGGAGTCTGGGGACCGCTTTACTGGTCTAACTGCTGATTTTGGCTAAACTTCGATATTTTCCATGAAGCGACTGCCGTCTGTCTTCCACAACCCGAAGGCGATATCGAAGCATTGCAGTTAGACCAATTGTTAGATTTTTGAGGGCTCCAACAACCCCTTGATGTTCGTCTGGCAACCGGCACCAACGGCTTAACGTGCTTTCTGAGGCACGACCAGACCAGTGCAAATAGTCATATTCATGCATACAAAAATTTGCACAGTGCGGGGATCGAACCCGCGTCTTCTTGCGCAACGGCCGCGTTCGCTACCGCTACGCCACAGAGGCAGTCTGACTCGTAAAGTAACACTTACTATTCGTTGTGATGTTGTTGTCCTAATTGCTATCATCTACTGTCACCTTTAATTTTTCATTGCTTATTGTTTATTATGGTATGAGTGTATAATTTGTGTCTTTAATTTTTTGACGGCTCGGTTAGGCTATTGACTGCTGCGCTGTGTGTCGCGGCTTCGATCGCACAAGGAAAAAATATTTGTATGACCTACAAGTAGTTGTTCCGTGTCTGGCTGTTTGTGTGTGAGAGTTTATATGTTTGTAAACGCACCCACGATACAGGAGAAATTCCTAGAGTGAGATCCAACGGTTTTTTTTTTTGTAAATATAGGTATATCAGTTGTCGTGGTGGCCTAGTGGTTAAAACACCAGCCTCTCAAGTATGAGTGCGCGGGTTCGATTCCAGGTCAGGCAAGTACCAATGTAACTTTTCTAAAGTTATGTGTACTTTCTAAGTATATCTTGGACATCAATGACTGAAGGTGGAGGAAAACATCTTGAGGAAACCTGGACTTCAAGTCTGAAATCGCCAACCCGCATTGAGCAAGCGTGGTGATTACGCTCAATCCTTCTCTGTATGAGAGGAGACCTGTGCCCAGCAGTGGGACGATAAAAAGGTTGATGATGATATATCAGTAATGTACCTAAATATTTTAGTGTATTGTACACATACTATTAAACTAACGACAGACCCATTTTATGTCAGGAAATGAAACCCGAGTTCTCATGCACAGCGGGTAGCGCTTACGACCATTCGACTAATGACGCTTTTCTCCCTATAAAACATAGTTTTACTATGCTATGTAGTAGGTAGGTTATTACATACATACAATATATGACAAAAAACCCTGTCCGATCCGTGAAGGTATTGTAAGGTATCGATAACTGATTCTACTAATGCCAACAAATTTGGGCTAAACTAAAAAAAAATCCCCCCAAAAAAATAAATATTATTTAGCAAAAAGAGGTAACTTAATACATGTGCGATAAGCAACCCCTTCCGCGAGCGGCGGGGGACAGGGCACGCGGCACCTGTGACGTGGTCGCGTCGCTATTCGCTTATAATAATACCGGTGTTGTCACTTTTTTAAAAATTACCAAATTTCGGGGAAATTGGAATTAATTCCCGGGAAAAAAGGATTATTTCAAAATTCATTAGTATTGTTACTATGATGATTACGTAAAATTTTATATTATATTTTGGTCAAGTGTTTACCTAACCTTTGCTATACTTATGGGTCGGACAGGGTTTTCTTTACATATTGTATAGGTATTGTGCGGGACAGACATGCAGGACCATTAAGTGGACGTATGCGTTTGCACTCTGCACGTTCTGATGCACACTCTGTTGCTGGGTTGGTGGTAATAAGTGAGACTTCGGTGTGTTGACTTACTTCATATATTCTTCCACAATATTAGCGGGGTCACTAGTTAACTTACACTACTATTGATTCTTGACTATTTCTTCTTGACTGTTGATCCTGTAGAGATCTTGCTGTTGATCTTGACTGTAGCTGTTGATTCCTCAACGTCGAAGATAAATATCTTCTTACTGTAGCTGTTACTGTTGACTCCTCAACGGCGGAGATGAATGTCTTGCTGTAGCTGTGTGACCTTACTGTAGCTGTCACTGTTGACTCCTCAAGGGCGAAGACGAATGTGACTTGCTATAACTGTTACTGTTGACTCCTCAAGGGCGAAGACGAATGTGTCTTGTAACTGTTACTGTTGACTCCTCAAGGGCGAAGACGAATGTGTCTTGCTATAACTGTTACTGTTGACTCCTCAACGGCGAAGACGAATGTGTCTTGCTATAACTGTTACTGTTGACTCCTCAAGGGCGAAGACGAATGTGCTGTTACTGTAGCTGTTACTGTTGACTCCTCGAAGACTGTGATGAATCTGTTTGTCACTGTTACTGTTGAGACTCCTCAACGGCGAAGATGAATGTGTCTTCTTACTGTGTTGTTGACTCCTCAATGGTGAAGACGAATGTGTCGCTGTTACTGTAGCTTCTCAACGTCGAAGATTCTTGCTGTAGCTGTGTGACCTTACTGTAGCTGTCACTGTTGACTTCTCGAAGACTGTGATGAATCTGTTTGTCACTGTTACTGTTGAGACTCCTCAACGGCGAAGATGAATGTGTCTTCTTACTGTGTTGTTGACTCCTCAATGGTGAAGACGAATGTGTCGCTGTTACTGTAGCTTCTCAACGTCGAAGATTCTTGCTGTAGCTGTGTGACCTTACTGTAGCTGTCACTGTTGACTTCTCGAAGACTGTGATGAATCTGTTTGTCACTGTTACTGTTGAGACTCCTCAACGGCGAAGATGAATGTGTCTTCTTACTGTGTTGTTGACTCCTCAATGGTGAAGACGAATGTGTTCTGCTGCTCAGGCGTGGGGCCTATTTATACTACGACAAGAGCGCAAACCGTGGGAAGCGACGAGAGCATCGGGTTTCACCAGCCATTGTCTTACGCAAGTTCCTGGGCTGCATCCTAAACCTGAGGGTCTCCAGTTTATAATGCTTATTACAAGGGTTCGTTTTATGGCGACTGTCCCAAGGGATTGTTTTATGGAACCTTTTTGGCGTTGTTACAATCAGCCAGATGCGGGACATTCTCTTACAATTTTATTCATGTCTGTTGCAGTTTATAGCAAGGGAGCATTTTATGACGTTTATCTTTGTCATTGATATTTGGCTAAATGTTAATAGTCGTTCCTTTCATAATTGTTGCCTTGCCAGCTGTGTATAACCATTGAATGACGATCCTTCATCACAATAAACGATCGTCCATCTTACGCTTTCTAAATTCTTACGCACAAATGTTCTATTCTAAGTAATATTATAACAATACACTATTCGGAATTAGTTTCTATACACTATTTAAAACTATTCGTCCCGCACATCACTCCCGCCGTGCGGCCGCGTCGCAGCTATCTCCGGTGCGGGTTCGTCTTCTGTTTGCAGAGGCAGGCCTACTAGCTTCCTCACCGGCCGTCGTAGCACACCTCCCTTGGTTCGCACGTCCACTGTTCGCAAAATGTCGTCGGGGCCCGGATACGTCGCTATGACTCTGCCACGCGGCCATATATTGCGCGGCAGGTTGGGGTCGACGACCTGTACAAGGTCGTCGACTTGTATCTTCGGTCCTCTTCCATGCGGCTTCCGCCGGTGTTGCAACTCCGGGAGGTACTCCTGGACCCAGCGTTTCCAGAAAAGGTCGGCGAGCCTCTGTGCTGCTCGCCAACTGGATCTCGATGCGGCGTCTTTTTCGTCGAAAGTGCCCGGTTGAGGCACTCGTCCCGAGCTTCCCAATAAGAAGTGGTTCGGGGTCAGGGCTTCTGGGTCCTCTGCACTGACTGACACGTGTGTCAGGGGGCGGCTGTTGATGGTGTATTCCACCTCTGCGAGTAAGGTGGTGAGTACTTCCTCTGTAGGGTGACGCTCGTGTAGCGTCGTCTTCACTTAGCGGATCATACGTTCCCAGGCTCCTCCCATGAACGGGGCGCCCGGTGGAATGTAGCGAATTGGAGAATCTTAAAGGATCGGATAAAGCTTCTGCTAAACTGAGTCCCTTCTTATTGGATACGTGGCATATCTTATCTTTCCCGGACTGTTCTGTTACCGGTGTAGCAGTGTCGGTTGGTCTCGTAGGGTTGATGCAAGGGGCGTCCATCTCAACGTATTGCTTTGTTAGTTCTTCCTGACTGTCTTCTGTTTTCTCAGCGACATGAGACACAAAGTCAATATTGTGCCTGGAGGTCCATATCTGTCTGCCGTGGAGTACCCAACCCAGTGGTGTGAGAGATGCCACTGGTTGGTACTTATTGCCTCTTCTGACCTCCGATGTCAACAAGAGGTGCCAGTTGTCTTGCCCAATCAACACTTTAGGCTTGGCATTGGCGTACGTGAGGTAGTCTCTGATGTCTGCCAGGTGCTTGCATCCTGTTACTGTTTCTGCTGGTACCCGCTGAGACGAAACATGCAAGTTCTTCACTGTACGTGCATCTACTTGTTCTTCGTGCCCGTTAAGCCCTTTCAACTTGATACTAACTCGACGCGAAGTTGATTCTGATGCCTTCAGATCATTGATGGTTTCTATTTTCAGTGGGTCGACGGGGCCTGTTGCTCCGATGCTGTTTGCCACGCTGTCGTCAACTAGCGTGATTGTTGACCCGTCGTCCATCAATGCGAATGTGTCGACTGTACCCGTTGGACCCTTGATCTGGATCGGTAGGATTTTTAGGAACGACTGTTTTTTACTGTCGGCCCAGGCTGAGTTGATGACTTCTGTAGGTTGCTTCGATGCCTCTTCTTTAGCCTCCTTCTTCTTAGTGTGATGTAACAGCTTATGATGTGAGTATCTGCAGCTGTTTACACCACAGTCACGACGACGGCAACTGTGAGTCTTATTTCTGTATCGAAGACATCTGAAGCATAGGCGTTTGGACTTGGCTGCGTCCCACCTGCCGTTTTCATCTAACTTCCAGAATTGTTCGCAGTCGACCGCTGTATGACCGGTTTCTTCACAGACCGGACACTTCGACGTATTCGTCTTTTCTGTTACGTTGTGGACCTTCTGTGTTCTCTTCTGTTGAGTGGCCGCTGTACTTGTATTTAGTTGTTCAGGTACAGCGTACGGTGCGCATAAGTCCGCTTCTTTTTTGAGGAACGTTTCTAGCTTCACTAAGTCTGGATCTTCCGTTGGTTGTACAGACGAGAAATCGTAGTATCTGTAGCAAAGCGTAGGCGTGAGCTTGTCGACGACGGTCTTTGACACTTCTGGGTTGTACAGGTAGTGTATGCAGCTGAGAGTTTTCAATGTCGCTACGATGTTGGACACTTTTGTTGCGAAGATGCAGATGTCGCGCGGTGATTCGGTGAGGCGAGGCAGGGCACGGAGCGCGTCCATTTCAATCATGGCGATGGACTCCGGTCTTCCGAATCTTGACTCTAAAGCCTTCATGATGTCTGCTGGATCCGTGTTGGTAATCAGCAAAGAGTCAACTGCTTCTTTCGCTTTGCCTTTTAGCGTTCTTCTTAGTCTGTTCGTGTTTTCAGTCGGCGTGTATATATTTTCTGTTTCGTAGTAAGCGGCGCGGAACGGTAACCACTCTTGATGTGATCTACTAAACAACGGTAGCTCTATGGATCTCGGTCGTTGAGCTGCGTTGACGGCGATTGTGATTGCGTCGGCGAGTGCGGCGAGGTCGGATTGACCTCCCGCCGGTAACTGAAGTACGTTATGTACTTGACGCTTCTGTTCTGTACTGGCTGGGACGCTATTCTCTATGCGCGTGATCACCGGCTCTGCTGTAGGTTGATTCTGTTGTACGGCAACCACGGGCGTTCTGTTCTGTTGGTCCTCCAGCCAGTTGTCTACTCTTCGGTCTGTTTCTTCCTTAGAGTAGATGGAGACATCATCTTCTTCATTGTCAGAGTCTTCATGTTCCAAAGTGGCTAAGCGTGCGGCGGCTAGCTCCACTTGCAGTCGCAGTAAGTCTTCCTTGGCCTTCGCCAACTTGTATGCCTTTGATTTACTGTGGGTCGATCCCCCCGCGCCCCTCCTGGCGGAGGTGCAGGTGTCTTGTAGTCCGCTCGGCAGTGGCAGACCTTCTGTATTCTTGACCCGCTTCACTGTTGATGTTTCTGTCGCGGGTCGTGTTCTGTTGCTGTGGCACACAATTGCAGGCGGGTTCATCGTTGTAGCTGTAAATTGTGTCACGGAGAGAGTTGTAGCAGCGGCGGCGACAACAGCGGGGGGCGACACAGCGGGCGAGGCGGCGGCGCCGGCGGGCATTGATACGGCGGAGATCCCTGTTGCTGTCGAGGTACCAGTATATTCCGTGGTACCCGTTTCTGTTGTCTCCCTCGTGGTCGCTGTCCCTCTGGTAGCCGTCCCGGTAGTAACTGTCCCGGTTTCTGTACACGTTCCCGATGTTGATTTGCTAGCGGCTTTTCCCTCTGATCGTGTGACCGGCATATTGTTTGTCGATAGGCGTCAGTCTACAACGCGAACTTATCTTGTGGCGAGAACTTGAGAGTCTTCACGTTTCTTCTAGCTGGATGCGCTTCACTTTTTCCACAAATCCGGATTAAAAGGACCATTAAATATGCTTCACTTATTTTCCACTGATCCGGCTCGAAGGACCATTAAATGTGCGGGACAGACATGCAGGACCATTAAGTGGACGTATGCGTTTGCACTCTGCACGTTCTGATGCACACTCTGTTGCTGGGTTGGTGGTAATAAGTGTGACTTCGGTGTGTTGACTTACTTCGTATATTCTTCCACAATATTAGCGGGGTCACCAGTTAACTCACACTACCATTGATTCTGACTATTTCTTCTTGGACTGCTGGATCCTGTAGAGATCTCGGTTGTTGATCTTGACTGTAGCTGTTGATTCTTCAACGT
>JADWQK010000423.1:0-28010 GCA_017933935.1 Sesamia nonagrioides
GGCTCTGGACAGTCTGAGTCGAGAATTCTGAAAGTTATAAACTAATAAGGATAAGTGAATAATATATCTGAAGGAACTGCCCCAAAGTACTGGTTCATTGCTGTAAGTAAATAGTCATTAGACATTGTTATAGATTTATGATTATAATGTATATTGTGTGTTATTTAGGTTGGGAATACTTTCCTGGCTAATGGTATTATGTTGCTATACTTCTAAGTACTCTTGGACTGCTGTCCAAGAGTTAGAAGTTAGTGTATTTTAAAGATAACATTGACAAAGAATGAAACATATTGATAGATATGTTGTCATGTTTCCAAGGAGTTTCTTGTCCAGTTCTTCTCCTTGAATGACCTAGTTTTGCGAACGGACAACTACCTTACTTTATAAATTTGTGACAAGTCTAAATTGAAATAAAATATCTAGCCTTGTCTGTCCGTGCTTTTCTTTATAAAACCCTATTTCCCTACAAGATATATTCGTATAAACATTCACACACTAAATAACTAGCTAGTAACTATCCTGATGTGCAAAGCTTATAATAAATAAGCTTTGCTTTGAGAAATTAGACCTTAGATGTTTAGGCCATTACATTCCTGTACATATTTACACATATTTATAATTTTATATATAGGTATGTGTATTACCCAAGTCATAAAATCTCTTATCAGAAGTGGGATGAATAAGGGCTCTGGTGTACAAAACTAATATTTTTTTATTGTTATTTTCATGATCGACGTTGGAGCTTGTGACGATATTTCGGAAGTCGTTGATCGGCGGGTCGCTGACTTCACCTGCGCCATAATGATGACATCAGGCTGTCTTCTCTGACGTTGGTGGAACTGCTGCACTGCATGAGCAGCAATCCTGTACCTAGTGTCCTATACAAGAATAATCCTGTATGTACTTCAAAAAAAATACAGAGCCCCAGAACTCCGACCTGCAGTGAAAACATCTAGAAGCTATTAGTCGGTAAAGAATTATCTTCTTTTCATATTTATGTAAACTAAATGAAAGAGGGTAATTGTAAAAAAAAAAAATCTTATGTTAAGATCATTCAAGTAACGAATAACTTCAATGTTGCTTCAAATAACATTTGAAAAACCTATTAAGGGACAGGACTTATATCTATTGTATTTTTAATTGCAATGTTTTGTGTAGATTGTATATAATACCGTGTGTGGGTACATGGCTAGGCCACTCTAGTGGTACCTTACCGCACATTGTTGCAAATGCTAACTACACAAATATTTGGTACGGGTACATGGTGCTCGCTGGTAGTACCATAGCACAAAATATTGAACATTGTAGCTGGACTTACTGCTTATTACCTATCTATTACTGTGCTTGGTCAGGGCTACTCTCTGATAGCACGGGATTTGTTTGCTAATTGAATTGCAACGTAAAAAAAAAAAATATTTTGAAAAAGAAAAGAAATGTAAGTATATAAAGTTCAACTGTCTCTTAATAATTAAATTCACAAATGAACCTTACAGAACTTCTTATGTATAAGTTAGATAAGACGAAGTAACGGATATTGAATAGACTTTATTTGATACTTGATTGACTTGACCTAAACGACTTATGAATACTCAAGAGAATTACTAAGACTATAATATACTTGTTACATAGGCTATACCACTGAACAATTAATTGAGCTTGAATGCGGGGGTATAAACGAATTTTAGATTGACCTGTACTACAGCATTAATAGTTTCGCTTTCAATCTGGACCAAAAACTGTAAAAGGACCCTTTTGAGCAGAACAAACCTTCGTCGTATAATGATAGTAAGTCACGAGTTACTATCTATAACTAATTATAGCCACAAAGAAAAATGCTGCAAAAAGGGAGAATTAATAATAATTGTTTCTACCTTAAAGCTAAAGATAGTAAACCTGAAACATACCGATATTCTTAAAGTTCAATTCAATTCAATTCTTGATTAATGGCCTTTGTGGGAGAAACGCCACAATTTTGCCAAGAACACGTGCGAACGATTAATAAACCATCAAACGCTGGAGAGTATTTAGCGCAAATTAAAATAATATTAATTTAATTCTTGTTGTGTTAGAATAAAATATTTCTTCGCAGATTGACAGAAGATCACAGATAATGGATACGAAAATGACTTTACGATATATCACGATGGACAGTGAAGAAGAAGGAAGAGAGAGAGAAAAAAAATAATGGTTACAGCTTAGAGTTATAGCTTAATTTTATTAATTTCAATAAATTTCCTTAATTTGAATATAAAACGCGTAAACACAAAAGATAGTAGACATTTGACCGAGGTAGGACGAGGAATATGAGGGGGAATGATTTCATGAAAGGAGAAGCGTAATTTAGGACAGGAGAAAAATAAATGGTCCACGTTTCCTTCATCTAAACCGCATTCACAAAGAGAGCTATCCTTAATCCTAAGTTTGGCCAAGAAATGAGGAGAGCAACAATGATTTAACCGTATACGACAGATAGTTGAGGTTGTGGATTTTTTGCCCAATTGATACTTAAAAAACCAAGGTTTGTGAGGTATTTCAGGTTGAATATCTCCATAAAATTTACCCTTTACGGTCTTAGAGATTTGCCAAACTTTGGACCAAGATTTAAACAAATTTAGAGGAAGAGTAGTACAAATATCATGGGAATAAACTTCAGAGTGGGCAAGAGCCCCAGTGCGAACAGCATTTTTGGCGCAAGAGTCAGCTAACTCATTACCAAGAATACCGACATGACCAGGAATCCAGGCTATGACGACATGGATGCCAAGTTCATGACACTTGAACAGCAAATCTCTGATTTTAAGAATTATAGGGAATCTCGACTTAGATCTAAAAGGATTAGATAGAATGGCTTGAATGCAACTTTTTGAGTCAGAGAAAATTATGGAGTTATTCAATTTATGAGACAAAACAAAGTAAATGGCTTCGAAAATAGCAATCGATTCACCAGTAAAGACGGATGTAACTGAAGGACACTTATAATTTAGAATAATTTTTGTATGAGGGATCCAAACAGCAACTCCCACCGGGCTATCATCAGAGGATTTGGAGGCGTCAGTGAATAAAGTAGTCCAGTTCTTATAATTAGAGGAAACTTTTTGCACAAATGTCTTATACGGTTCGAGGGTATTTTTGCTAATTCCAAAGTCCAAAACGACCTCTGGTTGGAATACCAGGGCATTATACGGCACCGAGTATAGATATAAAATGGGGTTTTGAAAAAGTGGACTAGGAAGACGCGAGAATTGAAGGTAGGCACGAAGAAGACAAGGAAGCTCAATATTAGAACGATGACGACACGAGTCAAAGATGGATGATAATTGGTCCAGTTTACCAAGAAGAGGATGATTAGAATTTTGCACAAGTTTAAAAATAAATCTATTTGCCAAAAATTGTCTTCGAATTGAGAGGGGAGGTTCAACACACTCAACTTGCATGGCATTAATTGGGGACGACTTCATCGCCCCTAGAATAATACGTAAACACTTTGCCTGAATTTTATCGAATTTTTGGAGACCAGATTTGTTACAAGGGTCTAATAAAAACATGCCATAGTCAAAATGACTACGAACTATAGCGTTGTAGATTAGGTTTTGAGTATACGGGTGAGCACCCCACCAAACCCCAGAGAGTGAACGAAGAACATTAACGTTTCTTTCGCATTTTTGAGAAACAAAGTCAGTGTGGGGAATACCGGATAATTTTGTATCTAACCAAACTCCTAAAAATTTAACATTATCCATCCTAGAGATATTTTCGCCGTTAACTTTAATGTCAACAGGAGGAATAATCTTTTTTTTTGTAAACACTACCACAGAGCTCTTAGAGGCTGCTAAGGCTAAGCCATGCTGTGAAAGCCAAACGGATAGATACCCCAGAGCGGAGTTTAGACGGGAGCTAGCCTCATCTAGAGATTTACCAGAAAAGTATAAAGCTATGTCATCAGCATATTGCAATATTTGACAAAATGAATCTACAGAAAGGTGTAAATCGAAAGTGTAAAGGCTGAATAGGAGAGGACTCAAAACTGAACCTTGAGGTAAGCCTTTCCAGATAGTCTTAGGAGGGAGAGAGGAGTCTCGAGTTTTAATGGAGATGGATCTCTCCATTAATAAGTTGCAAATGAAGCGAACCAATTTTACGGGAATATTTAGCTGATGGATGAGTTTATCCTTGAGCACGTGGAGCAAAATATTGTCATATGCTGAGGTAATATCCAAAAAGGCTCCTACTAAAAACTCTTTGCGAAGAGAAGAAATACGAATATCAGAAATTAATATACTGAGACTATCCATTGTGGTCATTCCTTTTCTGAACCCAAACTGGGATGTTGGCAACAAGTTCCTATTCTCCACCAACCACTCAAGTCTATGCTTCATCATATGCTCTGCAACCTTACACAAAACAGACGATAAAGCAATAGGCCTGTAGCTGTTTGGGTCTGTCGGGTTTTTGCCTGGTTTAATGATCGGGATAATTAACTGGTGCTTCCACTGTTGAGGAACCAAACCGAATTCAAAAAAGTTATTGAAGAGATCGAGGTAATATTGCTTTGTACTATTTGAGGCATTTTTCAGAAAAGAGTAAGGGACCCCATCTGCACCAGGAGAGGAATCAACGAGTCCATCAAGAGCCAATCGGAGTTCAGAAAAAGAGAAGGGGGCATCGAAATTATTTTCGGAAGCAAGGAAACACGGAGAAGAGGGAAAGGAGTTCAAACTAGGAACTGAAGGAGGAGACAGTTTGTCCGAGAAAGCTTCAATCCAGGAAGAAGGATCATTGGCTGATAAATCAACAGAATTGAAGGAGCCTCGGTATCTTTTGATTTGCTTCCATACTAGGGAAGAAGGGGAACAGGGGGATAGGCTTTGGCAATAGCGCAGCCAACCTTCTTTTTTCTTTTTGGAGAGAGTCCTTTTAGCAAAGGCTGCTCTTCTTTGGTACACTAAAAAATTTGGAAGAGTCATAGAATTGGAATACTGCACTTCTGCTAATTTTCTTTCCTTGACAACCGAAGTACAGTCTGAGTCCCACCAAGGAGTCGAGACTTTGAACCTGTGAGGTTTTTTATAAGGAAAATTGTCATCAGCACTTGAAATAATTGAATCTACAAATTTCGAATAACACTCAACGAGATTGTTACTGTTAGGGGGGGGAAGAGAAAGCAAGTTGTTTTCAAGGGAGTCGGAGTAAGAAGACCATTTTGCATTATTTAATATATATTTAAAAGTGGGATTAAAATTACGGGCAGGTACTACTCTATCGGAGATAGATACAATAATAGGGAAGTGATCACTACCATAGGAATGAGGCAAGATACTCCAGGAAAGAATGGGGGCAAGAGAGGCAGAACATGCTGTAATATCCACAGCCGAGATTGGATTTTGTGAAGGGCGAACCCTCCTAGTGGGCGAACCATTGTTAATGACACATAGGTTAACTTCATCAAAAATTTCAAGGAGGGCACGACCAAAGTTATCGTCATGGCTCGAACCCCATGAACGATGGTGAGCATTTAAATCACCCATAAAAAAGATTGGAGATGGAAGTGAAGAAAAAATACAAAGCAGGTGAGGAATTAATCTGGAATGAGGATGAGGAATGTATGCGGAGAGAAAAGTTATATTAAAAGCCCTGACAGCAACAATGTTAATATCAGGAGAAGAAGGGGGAAGAGATATTAGAGAAAAAGGGAGGGAGCGCCTCACAAGAAGGGCGCTACCCGCATATCCGTCAGCTCGATCATCACGAAGACAGGAGTAACCTGGAACCCGAAAGCGAGAACCAGGCACCAACCAAGTCTCCGAAATGGCGATGACAGAGGGGTGAAATTTATTAATTAAAAATAAAAGTTCAGGCTTCTTCGGCCGAAGGCTTTGAGAGTTCCACTGAAGTGTGGAGACTGGGTCCATTATTATTATTAGAGAGGAGCAGGGAAAGTTTATGGGCAACGTGGGGCGGTAACGTGGAATTATCACGGGAAACTAAACTAATCAAAAGGGATAGAAGTAACTCTAAGAGGCTGTCTTCTTGTGGAGATTTTGAGGGAGGAGAATTTTGCGAACAAAGAGAGAAACCATTTGGTAATGGAGAAGGAACCTCAGCAACGATAGCATTATGCGAGGCCCTGTCATAAGACTTGCCTAGAGGAGCTCTAGGTTTAGGAGTAGAAGAGAAAGTTTTTTTATAAGAGACAGGGGAGGAGAAAATAGGGGGTTGGGAAGAAGAATAAGAAGACTGAGATGGAATCGCAATTTGGGTTACTTGTGAGTACGATTTTTTGGAGCTAGGAATGGAGCGGGATGCCTCTTCGTACGATATACTGTCCTGAGACATTAACAATTTAATTGATTTTTGTCTCCCTTGCTCCGGACAGCTACCATAAAAGGCAAAGTGCCGGCCCAGGCAATGGATGCATGTGGCTTTGGTCTCATCAACATCACAACTATCCCCAGAATGGGGTTGTGAGCACTTGAAGCACCTTGCCTTGGACCGGCACTGTGCCTTGACGTGCCCAAAACGGCAGCAATTTTGACATTGAATTGTGGGGTATTGATATACCTCCACTGGTAGGGAAGTGAGGTAAAAAAAAATGCGACTAGGGAGAGTCTGACCCTTAAAAGTTACGACAATGGATTGAGTTGGGATCCAGGAGGACATGCCCTCCTGTTTGTTTTTTCTGTTTAGCCTACGTGCCTTAACAATAATCCCGCACCCATCAGGGAGGAACACCGACTCAACGAATTCATCCATGGACATGTCGACCGGCACCTGACGGACGACCCCCATTTTTGTGGAATTGTAGGAAGGAATGGTGGCAGTATATTTTTTGTCTAAAACTGGGTGGGTTAAAAAATTGTTGGCCGCCTCAGCAGTAGTGAATTGGACAGAAATTTTATTTCTGCCCACTCTCTTAATTCCATCCCTGCAGATGTTTTTTATTTTATTAATAAATAAAAGTTGGCCAAACTTAATAGGACGGATGATAGTTCCGGATGAAGGATCCGGTTCAGTTCGCGAAACGTGGACCAGAAAAGGCCCTTTGTCCGCGTCGGAATAAGATAGACCCTCTTTAAGAGAGGGATGAATAAATAGTGTTTGTATGGCCGCAACAGCCATATCTTTATTTTTAATAGTCTTTTTAGAGACGACTTCGATCGTCTCTGGGTCAATAAGGAGGCGTCTCTTACCCGCTGCAGACGACTGAACAGCATCAGGGGGATCAGGAGGAACCGGAGGGGGAGGAGGAGAGTCCATAATTATAAAAAATACCACCTAAGGAAAAAAAAACGCACAAAATTACGAAGAAATATTAAAGAAACACTGATATTTTCCTAAAATAAAATATTAAGGAAAAAACAAAACTCTCCAGCACGACTGACAGCTATCAATCCACCTCAATTTTTTTGTTACTCTTCTTAAAAGTTGCTTGTATTGTATGTTGTGTCAAAAGGACCATAACGTTGTCAACAGCTGGCTGGCATAAGCAATTTATAAACTTTTACAAATAACAAAAGCTGATCTCTGTAAAAGCATTATTAAAAACTGGTGCAAATTAAACGGATTCGAGTATCCGTTTACAACAGTGTTTGTCAACGATAATAATTTCTATTACGATTGTATTATTGGAAGAAATGCATTACAATTCCCTGGTATAAAGATATCAGTATTAACTGGCAGTAAACCAACAAGGGACCAGATTATAAATCATCAAATTATAAGAGAAAAGAGCAAAGAAATTATTAAAGAACTTCTTGGTTCTAGAATTGAAAATAGACGTAGAGACTCTTGCCATATACAATGCTTTGAAGCATTTTCGTGTTTATCTCCTAGGAATAAAGTTCAAAATAATAACTGATCGTAAAGCAACCAAGTTCATCGCTATGAAGTGACCTAATACCTAGAGTCGCTTAGTTGCGGAATTAATTGCAAGATTTTAGCTTTGAGATTATTGAATAAAAAAAAAAGGAGAATATATTAGTCATGCAGATTATGAAAGCCCTCCTCCTCTTTCGGTAAATATTATAAACTTGACTTTCTCAAAAATCTTGTTTTGAATCAGCTCAACATAAAGATTCTGAAACTATACATATTACTATACTACTAAATCTATAACAATACTCAATAGAAAAAGTTCAATCTGCTGATATATCAAAATACTCTAAAAAAAAAAAATAATAATTTACTTTATAAAGCTGAACTTTTCTGCTGACCCAATCATTTACCTTCCTAAAGGCAGTATACTTCTGTATTTTACGGCTTTATCATGATGAAAACTGTCATGTAGGATATAACAAAGCATTGAAAATTTCCAGGAAAGGGTAAATTCATAAAAATATATATAAATCATTGCTTAGTATGTACAAAAAGTAAATCACATTCAGGTCTAAAACAAGGGTAGTGGTAGATATAGTACGTAAAATATATTGATAGAGGAACTAATTTCAACACAAACAAAATTCGATTAATGGCAAGTTAATCATCATATGATAGCTATAGTTACCCATAAAGCTAATTTACAAGTAGAGAGATATGTTATAACCATAATAAATATGCTAACTGCAGAATGTCCTAATAAGTCAGACTGGCCGAAAGGTCTATGGAAGGTCCAGCAATCTATCAACTCTATTAAAAAAAAAAACAACTAGTTTTACCCTGTTGCTGCGTTGTTAATAAGACGTGATACAAATATACCTTGCATACAGGCTCTATTAAATGATTATTGATACTAATAATACTAAACATATTGATGTTCAGGCAGAAAGTGACTTGGCTATGCAAAGACTAAATCAAGCTGCTGAAATATTTAAGAAACTTATGATTTCACTAGACGTAAAAACATAATCTATAATATTTGAGACACCCACCGTTTTTGTTAACAAGGACCATAGACGTCATGATAAATTAAGTGATAAATTTTAAGGGATATGAGAATATGCCTATACCCTATGAGATTATCATTTTAGAAAACAATTTGATATGAAAATAATAAATGAATAGAAATGAATAATATGAATATATTTGGCCTCGAAAGGAATTGGAAATCTTAGAGACATAAAGGCGAGTGGGTTCATAACGTTCAAATCAGAACGTTTCTGTTGAAAGTCATTTAGAGCAAACCATTTAATTGACTTCTTGATTATAGTTTTACTTTTAAATTAAAAGTTTGTCAGTACCGTGTTAGATGATTATTTTAATAACAAAAATTAAATTTATAAGCTTTTCTTTAGCCTAATACTTGATTTCAGTACTTGCATAGACAAAGCTAATTTAATAAAAATGTAATGTAAATTCTAGTACATAGGATACTAAGAATAAAATTTTAGATCTTAGTGCTCAAAGTGTTGAGACTGAGGATAAGATATGTGATGCAAGTTGTTACAAAGATAAAACTTGGCATTACTTGATGTAAATTCTAGTACAGAGGATACTAAGAATAAAATTTTAGATCCTAGTGCTCAGAGTTGAGACTGAGGATAAGATATAATATAATGCAAGTTGTTACAAAGATAAAACTTAGCATTACTTGATGTAAATTCTAGTACAGAGGATACTAAGAATAAAATGTTAGATCCTAGTGCTCAGAGTTGAGACTGAGGATAAGATATAATATGATGCAAGTTGTTACAAAGATAAAACTTAGCATTACTTGATGTAAATTCTAGTACAGAGGATACTAAGAATAAAATGTTAGATCCTAGTGCTCAGAGTTGCAAGTTGTTACAAAGATAAAACTTGGCATTACTTGATGTAAATTCTAGTACAGAGGATACTAAGAATAAAATGTTAGATCCTAGTGCTCAGAGTTGAGACTGAGGATAAGACATAATATGATGCAAGTTGTTACAAAGATAAAACTTAGCATTACTTGATGTAAATTCTAGTACATAGGATAGATACTAAGAATAAAATTTTAGATCCTAGTGCTCAAAGAATTGAGACTGAGGATAACATATAATATGATGCAAGTTGTTACATAGATAAAACTTAGCATTACTTGATGTAAATTCTAGTGCTTATATAGAGCTTAAGAATTTGAGACTGTGAATATATTTGATGCAAGTTGTTACATAAGATAAAACTTTGTATTGTTAATATAATAAATAAAATCGCAAGTGGTCACAAAGATATTTTGAGACTGTGAATAATTATATTTGATGCAAGTTGTTACATAAGATAAAACTTTGTATTGTTAATATAATAAATAAAATCGCAAGTGGTCACAAAGATAATTTGAGACTGTGAATATATTTGATGCAAGTTGTTACATAAGATAAAACTTTGTATTGTTAATATAATAAAAAATAAAATCGCAAGTGGTCACAAAGATAATTTGAGACTGTGAATATATTTGATGCAAGTTGTTACATAAGATAAAACTTTATATTGTTAATATAATAAATAAAATCGCAAGTGGTCACAAAGAGTGTTACAAAATAAGGATATGATTGTATGTTAACACCATCTGATTTTCATTGCACTGTCATGTAAATCTCTGTATGGCCAAATTATTTCATGTGTACTTTGAGAGCAAAGTACCATTCAGCATGGCCGTGTTAGATTATTTACGTTTTTATAAAGATATCACACTATAAAACACAATCATATAAAAAAGAAATCAATGTCAGTCTATGAGATGACAGATGTTATTGACAGATGTACGGTTACGTTCCATTCAACAATATTATTTTACCAACATTAATAGGTTGGAAACAAGTTTATGAAGCAAAATAAAAGTAACTTTATTTAACATTTTCATAAGAGAGATTTCATAAACTGATGTTACAATTTTTATGTAAACAATTATCATTGAGACTATATTGTGATTCCTAAACGTAGGGATTGACTTATGTTTCCGAACGAATCTATGGTTCACTGCTAACTGAAATCGTTTCCGAACGAATCTATGGTTCACTGCTAACTGAAATCAAATCACACAATTATTTATGTTAATATTGTTATAAATGTTAATATAACAATTAATGATACCTAAAATGTTTGTTATGATTTTATATTGTAATTCAAATAAGAAATTACTTACTTTAGAATGATTCTCTGAACTCTGAGGATGTCAGTATTTTATCTAGCTTTATATACAGCTTATAAATGAACAAGTAATTAATTGTAATAATACTTTAATAATATTTAAAACAGTTTAATTATATTTTCAAGGGTTCTTCATAGCTATGCTAAAAGTTATTTTAGTAAGATGTGATGCTCTTTGCTGATTGGTTCAAAGATGGCGAGTTATTTGTTTACATTATAATGTTGTTAAAATTAATATATTTCAAGGACTATAGTAAACATTTAATATATTGCTTAGTGATGCTAATATGTTTCAAAACGATTCTAAAACATAACATTTGTTTATAATCTCGTATATCTGAAGTAATTTTACCCACACACGATACTCGTTTGTGATTGGTCTAAAAGAGCGGTATGTTAGAGGGTTATATAAGGCTAAGATGTAGCCGGCTCTGGACAGTCTGAGTCGAGAATTCTAAAGTATAACCATAAGGATAAGTGAATAATATATCTGAAGGAACTGCCCCAAAGTACTGGTTCATTGCTGTAAGTAAATAGTCATTAGACATTGTTATAGATTTATGATTATAATGTATATTGTGTGTTATTTAGGTTGGGAATACTTTCCTGGCTAATGGTATTATGTTGCTATACTTCTAAGTACTCTTGGACTGCTGTCCAAGAGTTAGAAGTTAGTGTATTTTAAAGATAACATTGACAAAGAATGATACATATTGATAGATATGTTGTCATGTTTCCAAGGAGTTTCTTGTCCAGTTCTTCTCCTTGAATGACCTAGTTTTGCGAACGGACAACTACCTTACTTTATAAATTTGTGACAAGTCTAAATTGAAATAAAATATCTAGTCTTGTCTGTCCGTGCTTTACTTTATAAAACCCTATTTCCCTACAAGATATATTCGTATAAACATTCACACACTAAATAACTAGCTAGTAACTATCCTGATGTGCAAAGCTTATAATAAATAAGCTTTGCTTTGAGAAATTAGACCTTAGATGTTTAGGCCATTACATTCCTGTACATATTTACACATACTTATAATTTTATATATAGGTATGTGTATTACCCAAGTCATAAAATCTCTTACGCTCGTAAATATAGTAGATTTTGGCATTGATTTTCATGATGAAAAAAATTTTTTTTTAGAAAATAAACTTTTGTTTCTATTATAAAAATACCTTAAAATTAATGAGGCATTTATTAATTTTTAAAAAAAGTTGCTTTATTATAGAAAAAACATACTTGTTTGGCTGCAGTTTTCCCTTGAATTTCTTAATTTCTGTCTTCTTTTTTGGCTGAATTATGAAATAAACTCGAAAAAGTGGTCAAGCTAGCAGCAAGATAGTTATATGCTGATGTGAATAGTACTTTTTTTATAGGCAAAATCGCTTGTAGTTTCTTCAGAAACTATGGTCAAACTTCACTCGAACGTGAAATTTGAGAAAAAGAGTATCGGGAATTGTAGATTTACTACTAATTATGAGGTTTCATGAAAAAGTTAGTCAAGCTAGCAGCTAGATGAAGAGTTGTACTATCCATATCATACATAATTTTACTAATATTATGTAACATATTCTCACAATCATGGAACAAAATTGATCAAAATGAGCAGATTAACAGGACGGACCCTTTAAACGTTGTTAAACTTATAATTCTTTATTAATTATTTCCAACAGGTTATGGGCCCAGACCATATACCTAAATAGATTGAAAGTTTAACATTTATTGTAGTGAAAGTATCGTACAGTAGTGAATATTTCGTAATTTCATCGAAAATCGCCCCGAAAAAAAAATGGCTATGACTAACCTACAAATTGAAAAGTTAGCCGGGCGGGATAATTATTCTACTTGGAAGTTTGCGGTAAAATCATATCTTCAACATGAAGATTTATGGGAATGTGTCGATCCGGGCACCGAAGTCGACTCTAAGAAAGATATAAAAGCCAAGTCAAAAATCATTTTGTTGGTGGAACCAATAAACTACGTCCATAATGAAAATGCACAGTCATCTATAGAAGTATGGATGAACCTGCAAAATGCTTTCGAGGACTCCGGGTTATCAAGAAAAGTCGGCTTATTGCGAGATTTAATCAACACAACACTAGATAACTGCGCCAGCATCGAAGAATATGTGAATAAAATTATGAGTACCGCATATAAATTACGAAATATCGGTTTTCAAGTCGATGACGAATGGTTGGGAACACTCATGTTGGCGGGTTTACCTGATAATTATAAACCAATGATCATGGGTCTGGAAAGTTCCGGCATTAAAATTTCATCAGACTTCGTTAAGACAAAACTTTTACAGGAAGTGAAAGATTCCGCGTCTTCAGCGTTATTTACAAAGCACAAGAATACCTCAAAAAACAATGCCAAGCTAAAAGGAAAAGGCCCGCGCTGTTTTAATTGCAATAAATATGGACACTTTAAAAATCAGTGCACAGAGAAGAAACATAATCAAAACAGTTTTTCAGCAGTTTTTTCAGCTTATAGCAATGTAAACAAAGATGAGTGGTACATTGACTCAGGTGCTACAATGCACATGACGAGACGTTCTGACTGGATGTATGACATGCAAGCATCTCCGATTCAGCAAATTAAAGTGGCTAATAATGATGCGGTCCCTGTGCAAAATATTGGTAAAGTAAACATTCAAACTATTTTTTGCAAGGATGATTGTCCAATCCAGGTAAGAAATGTTTTATATATTCCTGAGCTGAGTGTAAATTTATTATCAGTCAGTCAATTAACCAAGAATGGTTGTAAAGTAGAATTTACTGAGAGAGGCTGTAACATATATAATGCCAATAAGATTCTTATAGCAAATGCAAGACTAATTGATAACATGTATAAATTGAATACTGTTTCTGTGAATGCTTACACTGTTGCTTGTGAAAATAAGACTGATATTATTACATGGCATAAGAGAATGGGGCATTTAAATTTAGCTGATGTAAGGAGGTTAGAATCATGTGCTGAGGGTCATCATCATCATCATCATCTCAGCGTTTATCCCGGTTGCATCCGCGGCTTTCGCGTTGGAGCCCGGGGTCCGCTTTCCTGCACATTCTCCTCCATTTCGCACGATCTTTAGAGTCCTGTGGTAAGAGCTTGTTGGCATGCATGTCATCTCTTACAACGTCAAGCCAGCACTTCTTTGGTCTACCCCGCTTGTTCCGGCCCGGCGGAGGCGCCATGGTAAGACATTTGTTACCCACGTAACATGCCGGTTTCCGTAAGACGTGGCCGTACCAGCGTAGGCGACCCTCCTGCAGTTTGTCTGCAATGTCACGGACACGAAGGCTGCCCCGGATGCGGGAGTTCCTGATGCGGTCTTTCCGCGTAACTCCACATATCCACCGCAGCATATTCATCTCCGTGACACGCAGCTCCTGCTTGTGTCGCTCAAGCACAGGCCACGCCTCACTGCCATACAGGAGAACAGGTCTAATGATGGTTTTATAGACCTGTCCCTTAAGCTTAACCGGCAGTTTGGGGTCACAAGTGACACCTGTCACCTCACGCCATTTCGCCCAAGCTGCGGAAATACGTGCCTTGGCCCCAAGTATTTAAACTGGTCCGTGCGCTCGACCATGTCTCCGCCTATGCGCACAGACATGGGGTCTGTTGTGTTGCTGGCCAAGTATACGGTCTTCGACACGTTGAGTTTCAGACCTCCGTTCTCAAGCGAGTCCTTCCACGCATTCACACGCCGCACCAACCGTTCCCTGTCCGCGTCCGCCAGCGCGATAACGTCAGCATACATGAGTAGCCAGGGAGGCTGCTCATGTGAGTCCTTGATGCTGTCCGACAAAACGTCTAATATCACGCTGAACAGAAACGGACTAAGGACGGATCCCTGGTGGACTCCGACGGTGATGGGGAAGGGTTTAGTGTCGCCAACAGCGGTCCTGACAACGGAATCGGAATTGATGTACATGTCTCGAATTATGTCGACATAGGTTTCAGGTACCCCTTTGGACCTCAGTGCCCACCAGATCACCCCGCGAGGGACACAGTCGAAGGCCTTCTGCATATCTAGAAAGAGCATATGCAGAGGCGTGTTCTTCGATCTGTATCTCTCCATGGCGATCCTTAGTGCGAAGATAGGGTCCATGGTTCCGTACCCTGGCCGAAACCCATTGACACTCCGAGACAGCACACTCCTGCCGGATTCGGGAGTCTACGATCCTCTCAAAGATTTTCATGGTGTGGGACATGACCTTGATACCGCGATAGTTGCCACACTCCTGAACCGAGCCCTTGCCTTTAAAGACTGGAGTAATTATACTCAGCCTCCATTGGCTCGGGATTTTGCCGGTCAGGAGCACGCGATTGAAAAAGCTAGTTAGCATGCCCACACCGCGAGGACCCATCGCCTTCCAGGCCTCAATGGGGACTCCGTCAGCTCCGACAGCTTTCCAATTCCCCATACGACGAAGAGCCGTTTGGACTTCCTCAGGCGTTATCAGAGGCACTAGTCCAAGGTTCGGAGGGAGTTCCGGTGTCTGCACCTCTTGATGCTGCTTATTCAGCAGCTCGTGAAAGTACGAGCGCCATCTCTCCTTCACCGCGAGGTCCTCGCATAGCAGGTTGCCATTTGGGTCTTTTACACAACGGCACTTGGATATATCCTGTGCCGCTTTGACCCTGGAACGTGCCAACTTGTAAATAAGCTTTTGCCCCTCAGACGATTCCAACTGCTCGTAGAGAGGTTGCAAGTGGTCTCGTCTGGCTCTGGCTACAGCTCTTTTGGTGGCACGTTTGGCAACCTTGTATGCGTCGCGATCTTCAGGAGATCCGGTCGCTTGCCACGTTTTGAAGAGGGCTTTCTTCACCTTAGTCTCCCTCTGGACTGTGTCGTCCCACCACAAGGTTTCCTTGTCACGTTTGCGGCCGCCCTTAGAGACGCCGAGTACCACCCGCGCCGCCCCCGTAATAGCTGCCTGGATCCTGTCCCAGTGGTCTTGCATAGGTTCTCCGTCGGTACCGACGCACTTGTCGCCAATAACCGACGCAAAATCCTGGGACCTGTTTTCATCAAGCAGCCACCACCGGATCTGGCGCCGACAGTCCTCTACACGTCTACGTTGGGCCTTTACGCAGAGGTCCATGACAAGGAGACGGTGTTGTGCAGTGAGACTCACCGGGTATGACTTTGCAGTTGGCTACTTTGCCGATGTGGTGCCTCCTAGTTAGTAGAAAATCGATCTGGGTAGCGCTTCGCCCGCTCCGGTAGGTGACAAGGTGCTCCGGCTTCTTTTGAAGTAGGTGTTCACGATTGCAAGGTCCGCAGCCGCACACATTCGGAGAATGCTGTCTCCTTCCGCGTTGCGGCTACCGTACCCAAAGCCACCGTGAACACGCTCAAACTCGCCACACCTCTCACCCGCATGACCGTTCAAATCACCACCCAGAACGATTCCCTGGGATAACGGAATCCCGCGAAGCAATCCTTCGAGCTGGGTCCAAAACAGCGTCCTTTCGGCTTCACTGCACCCGGCCTGTGGAGCGTAGGCACTTATCAAGGGGGTTATAACCCCATTGACAAGCACCCGCACCGACATTAGCCGATCGCTGATGCGATTCACCTCCAAGACGTCATCCTGGAGCTCGTCAGACAACACCACGGCGACCCCATTTCTCCCACTAGGTGCACCCGTGTAGATCAGCTTGTAGCCATTCCCAATAAGCCGGGATCTGCTGCCTTTCCACCGAGTCACCTGCAGGAACGCCACGGCCACCCTCCGCCTGTGGAGAGTTTCGGCCAGCTCTCTCGCGCGTCCAGTTAGCGTGCCAACGTTCCACGACGCGAAACGGATTTTCGTGGTTTGGGCTCGCTTCTTCAGCCGTGTCCGCCTCTGACACGGTAGCCCTAGCCCACAGGTCACAGGAGTCGGGCGAGGCTCCTGCGCGCCGTTTTGCGGCGGCGCCCTAGCCGTGACTTGTGCTCTTATACTTCTGTCCATTGTCGATTGGCTTATTTGGCTAATTGTAAGTGCGACTGCCGTCTGACCACTAAACCCCGAAGGGAAAGCCGGCGTCAGCGCCCCGTTCGTTAGTCAGCAGGTGCACCGTCTGGCAGGTGGGGTTGACTTGGGTCCCAAAGATGGTGGTGGGACCCCAGAGCACCCCAAGAAAAATTTCGTTACTTCATTTGAAGTTAAGTTAGCAGCCGCACTTAACAATGGTCTATCATAAGCGAGCGATTGTGGGTTCGATCCTTAATAATGGCAAATCTTTTTGTTGTTTCATATAATTTAAAATTATGATAACTGATTTGTATTTTAAAATAAAAATGTTTGCAAATAATATTTAAACGAATAGGAAAATTTACTGAATATTTATACCAAAATAGGTTTTTATTATATGTTTAGTTTACTATAGATGTAATATAATAAATAATATAATGCAATATATTATAAAGTTATATATTATTCGGTATAGATATACTTATACTAATAAATGAAACAAACGTTGAAATGGCAGCATTATAATATTTTATATAAAAGTAATCCTTGACAAACTTATGATATTATTATGGTAAAAATATAAAAAACATTTTTGGTTTTTAGATATGAAAGTTATAGTATTACATGTTATCATTAAAGAGGTTATAGCTTAATTATTCATTTTCTTAAAGAAAAGAGGATTGAAGCTTAACCTGATTATTATTACAATCATAAAATAATCTATACTTAGAACACAAAACAGTGCTTATTACATTTACAATTTTTTTGCGTGTATAGCATGCCATCCTGCACTGCCTTTTTTCGGAGTTTGAAGGCATGAGATTATAATCTTCAAGCGCTTTCTTAGTTCAAAAGTAAACGAACTTATTTCTTATCGAATTCCGAAATTATTGTTTTTATAATTTACCAAAAGTAATTTGTATTGAAATTGCAAAAGGCGACATCTGTTAGCCATTAAGCCAACCGAACATATGACTGTCACTTAGCTAAATTACTTTACGAGTTGGTTTAGAGTCCGTTATTACGATATATAATGACACATATTTAAAACACTTTGTAGGACACTTCTGCACTGTGATTGTTATAAATTGTTTTTTTTTTTCGTTTAGCTCGATAAGTCTCCACCAGTATCGCCAGTTTATTTTTAAACCACAAATGCAACCTCTCTTCTTCGCAAGATTCAAAGGTTTATTCAACGGTAAATATTGTTGTTTCGTTCCACTTGTCTCGACACATAAGCCACCTTCGTCCTCCAACCTCTTAACTTTGGCTTACAGTATTTCTCTAAAACAATAACAAATTTATTACACACTTTCAACAAGAGATTGGTTTGCACCTTACCCAAATAATAATAAAAACAACTTACACAAAATCCGGTTTCATATTATGATATTTGAGATATATTGCTGCATATGCCTGCATATTGATTAAAAAAGTAAAACTAATAACACGAACTCGTAACTATATGTTCACCAACCAACAACAGCTAAGTAATATTATTTGAGTTATTGTAGTTAATAATAGTTATTGTAGGTAGTGGAATATTTTTTGTTCAGTTTGTTTCTTATCTACCGTCAACTTTTTATAATGACTCTAATATAGAAAAAAATCTTAAAATAAAGTATCATCGTTAAGTTGCGGATCGGTATTTTTACATATTTTTGTTGTCAGCATTCATAACTCACCAATAAACATTTCAAAAATATTTTGTAAGTTATTAGATTTGAACTCGAACCACCTTGAACGCCAATCAAGACGAGAACCGCTAGGCTATTTAAACACTTACTGTGAGCGTTGAAATTAGTAAGTAGTACCTAACAATCATAAGCGGCAGCAAGTTGTCAAAGTGTATAAGTGTGTATCAAACTTTATTATAGAAGAAGGTCGTAACTACAACTAGTATTGCTTGGCCATAGTTTTGTGAGATTGTAACTCGACTTTTGGTCTTGACTGTACATACAGATCTATGTGGTCCGATGGAGACATCATCTGTGGCTGGTGCGAGGTACTTCATAACCTTTATAGATGACTATTCCCGTAAAGTATATGTATATTTTCTCAAGAACAAAACGGATATTAAGTCAGTGTTTCAAAAATTTAAAGAAGAAGTAGAAAATGAATTGGAAAAGAAGATAAAAATAGTAAGAAGTGATAACGGAAAAGAATACTGTAATAAAGAGTTCTCTGTTTTTCTGGCAGCTTCCGGCATCAAGCATCAGACCAGTACTCCCTACACGCCTGAGCACAATGGGCTAGCGGAACGAATGAATCGGTCATTGGTGGAACGAGCAAAGTGCATGTTATTTGAAGCAAAGCTGCATAAACAGTTGTGGGCAGAGGCGGTCGCTGCTGCTGCCTATGTCATAAACAGATCACCATCACGGATTTTAGCTGAGGTAACTCCCTATGAAAAGTGGACAGGTAGGAAACCAAACCTTTCAAATTTAAAGATTTTTGGTTCTATGGCTATGGTACATATCCCAAAACAAAATCGCTTGAAATGGGATCGCAAGTCGAAACAATTAATTTTTGTGGGGTATTGTGATAATACCAAAGGGTTTAGGCTGTATGATCCTGCAAATAAAAAGATTATAATTAGTAGGGATGTCATAGTTATGGAAAACTCATTAAATAATGAGACACAGCAACCCGTACTTACCAAAGACCTGGTAAATATTCCTGTAAGTGAAAATGATGAGGTGATATCTGTTGACAATACACTGCAAAGTGAGACCCAAGATGAAGCATCATCACACTCAACTACTGACACATCTTTTGATAGTTGTGTGTTGAATAGAATGACTGATGATGAAACTTATTATCCCAGTTCCAATGATGATAGTAGTGTTGATAGCATTTCAAGAAATATCACCCTTAGATCTCATCAGAGACACAACAATTTCATGTGTGTTCAACAGATTTCAGATCCATTAACTGTCGAAGAAGCCTTGTCGGGCTCTGATGCTGAATATTGGAAAGCAGCAATGGATGAGGAGTATCAGTCATTATTAGAAAATAACACCTGGGATATCACTACTCTTCCAGACAACAAACGTCCCATACCATGCAAATGGGTCTACAAAAAGAAAACTAATGAAAATGGAGAGATAGTGAAGTATAAAGCACGGCTTGTGATTAAAGGTTGTTCACAAAGACCTGGTGTAGACTACACAGAAGTATTTTCGCCAGTGATAAGGTATGCTTCTTTGAGATATTTGTTTGCCTTGGCAGTTAAATTTGATCTAGACATCTGTCAAATGGATGCGGTATCAGCCTTTCTTCAAGGCGACATAAAGGAGGAGATCTATATGATGCAACCACCAATGTATGAGAATGGTAAACAAGTATGTCGTCTAAAAAAAATCATTGTATGGATTAAAACAGGCAAGCCGGCAATGGAATAAGAAGCTTAGTTCTACACTTAAAGGAATAGGTCTATTACAAAACAAGTTAGATCCTTGTATATATTATAAAATTGTAGACAACAATAACATGATTTTTCTAGCTACTTATGTCGATGACATAATTTTATTCACAAATAATATAGACTCTAAAGTTAAATTGTCCCATCTACGACAGTCTATGCTGAAAAGTGCAGAACAGCATATTGAATGTTGTTATCAGTTATGGACACAGTAGTATAATACTATTCTGAAGTATGTAATATTCACTATGTAGAGATAAATTTTCATGTTTGGAAAGGCGTAGTCACACGTTACATATACCTACCTACCGTAGCACCTTGACAACGTGTGACTACGCCTTTCCAAACATGAAAATTTATCTCTACATAGTGAATATTGCATATTTCAGAATAGTATTGTAAGACATTATTGTCAATTTACAACGAAGGCATCTTGGTAGAGTCTACTGTGTCCATTTACTTGCAACTATATTAGCAACTTTGTTCAGTTCAGTATTCTGAAAATCTTGTTTTATACTTTTTCAGCGTCGTTTTTTGTCGTAGTTGGGTTTTAGTTTTTTAACTTTTTTTATTTGTACTATTTTGGTGTTAAAGTGTATTTGTGGCGCATATTATTAACAAAAGTTAAACTGATGAACTAAAAACTAGGTACTTGACATACCTATTACATCTACACGCACATATAACAACATAACCCCGAAGGCATATAGTGCAGAGGCCTTTTTATGGGAGATTTAGCCAGTTATCAAACTGTTTCCGCCTTCACCGCGTGGAGTTACTCCCAGCTTATGTCGTTTTCATTAGTGCATTACATATTCTAATAATGTTCACACTGCTCTACATTGCATAAAGTGATTCACAGTTCCCGTGATCCGCGCTTTACTCTTATCGCTCATATTTAACATCATTAAAGCATTCTTGTAATTATGTATAAGCATAAAGCACTCGTGAAGCTCTTTCACGTGATACCAAACACGGTATATTTATTTTAATTTTATATTAACATAGAACTTTTTGTCCGCTAGAGGGCGCAATACTAAATTTTGTGACAAGCTTTATAGCTCATAACTAACAGAATATCAAGGCCCTTCTAATGGTACTGCAGTGGTCTTATTCTGATAAGTAGTAAAGAAGCTATGAACGAAAAGATGTGAATTATATGCAACCAGCTCATGAATACAGGTAAAGTCACACGCAAATGCTAGCAATATATATATATTCAAAATGTACAAGTAAAGCGCTTTCAAATGATACCAAACACGGCATATTTATCTTAACTTATTTTTTTTTACTCTGTATGTTTTGTCCGCTAGAGGGCGCCACAGTAGATTTTGTGAAACCCCATATAGCCTATAACCAGCGGACAATTAAGACGCTTCTAATGATATATCATTTGTCGAATTCTGATAAGTAGTTTAGAAGTTACGAGGGAACAGATAAACATACATACATACATACATACATTATTATTGCCATACATGCATAGCTCATTGGGAAATCATAACCCTCCTTTGCTTTAAGCCGTAGTCGGGTAAAATCATATTAAAGAAGCGATGAAAAAACAATTTAAAATAAAAGATTTGGGAGATATCAATTATTGCATTGGTATACATGTAGAAAGAGACCGAGAGAAAGGAGTCATTTATTTAGATCAGAAAAAATACATAAGAGAAGTACTAAATAAAAATGGCATGTCTGATTGCAAAAGTGTTAAGATTCCAATGGATATTAATTCAAAGTTAAAAAGTACATCTGAGGAATCCAATACATTGAATGGAATTCCATATCAAGAAATTATTGGATGCTTGTTGTATATTTCACAAATTACTAGGCCAGATATAAGTTTTGTGATAAATTTATTGAGTAAATATAATCAGAAACCTGAAATGACACATTGGATGTTATTGAAGCGAGTTATGCGGTATTTAAAGGGTACTGAAGATTATAGGTTGAGTTATAAACAAAATCCAGAGGAAACTATGACTCATGGCTTCTGTGATGCAGACTGGGCAAGTTCAGAAGACGACCGGCGTTCGTTACATTTTCATGTTTCAGGGAGGAGCGATTAGCTGGAATTCCAAACGGCAGCCAACTGTTGCTTTGTCGACAACCGAAGCAGAGTATATGTCTTTGTCGTCCTGTGTTCAAGAGGCTATGTGGCTAAAGCAACTACAAGAAACGTTTTGGCCTCTACTGAAGAATCAGGCAATGATTATCTACAGCGATAATCAAAGCTCTATTAAATTATCAAAATCCGATGGCTACCATTCCAGAACTAAGCATATAGTATAGTTCTTGCCATGCTATATACATTCTGTATAGGGCATGCATACCTACCAGCAGAAATGATGAGGACCGTGGTGGTACCAATTGTGAAGTGTAAGACCGGGAACTTAAGCGATACCAGCAACTACAGGCCAATCTCATTAGCAACAGTGCTTGCTAAGGTTCTTGACGGTTTGCTTAATACACAGCTTGACCGGTATTTGGTCACTCATGATAATCAATTTGGGTTTAGACCGGGACTGTCTACCGAGTCGGTTATCCTGTGTCTGAAGCAAACTGTCAAGTACTACTCCGATAGAAGCACACCGGTGTATGCCTGTTTTCTCGATCTGTCGAGGGCGTTTGACCTGGTTAACTATGACATCTTATGGGAAAAGTTAAATAACATCTCAATGCCCCTTGAAATAATAAACATCTTCAGGTACTGGTATTTTAACCAGGTCAACGTCGTCCGATGGTCGGGTGCTCTGTCGGAGCCGTACGGGTTGGAGTGCGGGGTGAGGGGGCTGACCTCGCCGAAGCTGTTCAACCTGTACGTGAACGCACTGATTGAGGAGCTCAGTAGCACACGTGTCGGCTGCCATATTGACGGTGTTTGTGTCAACAATATTAGTTATGCGGACGACATGGTGCTGCTGAGCGCTTCTGTGTGTGGTCTGTCTAGATTGCTGGGCGTTTGCGAGCGTTACGCGCAGGACCATGGCTTGGTATACAACGCAAGGAAGAGCAAATGCATGGTCTTTCAGGCCAGGGGTCGGAGCTGTTTGGATTCTGTTCCACATAGTACGTTGAACGGTGTTGGGTTGAATAGAGTTCAGCAGTTTAAATATCTCGGGCATATCGTGGCCTCTGACCTGAGGGACGATGCGGACATCGATAGAGAGCGGAGGGCGTTGTCTGTGAGGGCCAATATGATCGCCCGTAGATTTGTTCGTTGCTCGGGGGCCGTCAAGATAACTCTTTTCAGAGTGTTTTGTATGTCCCTGTATGCGGCGGGCCTGTGGGTGTCATATACCCTAAAGCAGTACAGCGCTCTCCGTGTTCAGTATAATAATGCGTTCAGGGTGTTGTTGGGGCTGCCCCGGCACTGCAGCGCCTCTGGAATGTTTGCCGATGCCCGTGTCGACTGTTTTTACACGACGATGCGAAAGCGGTGCGCGTCTCTGGGGCGCAGGCTCCGGATCACCTCCAACACTATCCTGAGCGTATTTGCGAATAGGTTTGATTGCCAGTATATTAACCATTGTTATATGGTTAATGTACTGACAAACAAACAAATGACTCAGAGGCAGGCGTACTACTAAATATTTATTTTCTCTTTTATTTCTGTATTTTTGATGTTTAAAATTTTACATTATATATTTGTACATTGTAGTTGATTATGTTTTATGTGTATTTGTATTTCTGGATGTTATCTTAATATTGTATTGTTTGTGTTTGTATGGGCTTTGATGCCTGAAATGGATGAATAAATAAATATAGATGTGAGGCATCATTATGTACGTGATAAAGTGGTTGAAAGGGCCATTGATGTGCAATATATACAAACGGACCTGATGGTAGCAGATGCACTCACTAAAGCGACACCATATGCCAAACTGGCATACTGTGCCTCCAAGATGGGGTTGATTTGAGTTTAAGGGAGGATGTTGAAATAGTAAACATCAATCAATTCACTTGTTTCTAAACGTAACTTTTTAGTTCATATATATTAATGTGTGGCGCTAGTGTGTTCTGTTCTGTAAAATCTTTACTGTGCATTAAACGTTGTTAAACTTATAATTCTTTATTAATTATTTCCAACAAGGTCAAACAAGAGTCTGCCTCTGGAATTGATCCTGGTGCTATTCCAGGCAGTGTGTTTGGCGTTGAGGTCTCCCGCTATTATAACGGAGTCGCTCAACCCAAGAAGAAGGGCAATGTCATCTGCTAGGAGTTGGTGGTTCTCTGCAGAGTTGCTGGGAGGGAGATAGGCCGACACTAAAGTAATAGGTTGGTGACCTGACATGCCGAGACGGCACATTGAAACTTCGAGTCGTGAGAGGGGTGGGGGGTCCATTGGGATGCAATGAAGAGCCCTTTTGAAATAAATAAGGGTACCGCCTTTGTGGCACCGCAGCCTGTCGTTGCGAACTACACGGTAGTTAGCAATTAAGGGTGTGCGGTGGCTAGGCTTGAGAAAGGTCTCTTGAGCGAGGAAGATGTCAATCTGGTGCTCTCTAAGGAAGGTTGAGATCTCGAACTTCTGATCTCTAATGCCGTCGGCATTGAAGTGAGCCAGCTTGAGGGATCGGGGCTTGGTTCTCTGTTTGGCCGTATTATCCATTAATTACTTATTGGATGCGAGGGAGGAAAGGGCGTGCGTAATTTCCGGGTGCGCATTGTAAATATTAATAATGGCTTGCAGATTGCCTGCTGCCATAGCGACTTTTAAGTCGTTTGCCATCTGTCTGGCGCGGGGCGACATAAAAATAAGGAAGGTCCCCGAGATGATGTTAAAAGCATCCGTGGGGCCGTTACCTGACATTGGGGTCGGGGGAGGGGGTAGGGGAGTTGCAGCTGCAGCCATAGGTGCAGGGGCAGGAGGGGACGGGGCCGCCTTTTGGGCCGTGGTAGGACGGATACGAGGATCCCTGTCCTTCCAGGCGGGGGTGGCTGGGGGGGTCTGGGGAGCGGTCGCCGCGAGGGCCGGAAAGGCCCTCTGGTGGTTCAGCTGATTCCAGGGACTGGGCCTTTGAGGGCTCAGTCGCTCTGGGATCTGACTCCCTGGCGTTTTGCGCTTTTGGCGTGCGTTAGCCCTGTTGGCTAACTTAGAGGAGGAGGACTTGGGGGGGGGGACACCCCACAGCGCTGACTTCCTCGTAGTGTTCCCCGGGCAACGCCGTGTCTGACCACCGTAACGGAGTGGCAGACCGGTGGCTAACGAGCGCTGTGACCTACGCGATCCTGCGATTTTTATTCTGAGGGCGATTGATTGCGTACATCGTGGATTTTTTATTGTTGGTTTTATTATTATTGTGGGTTTTATTGATTTTATTGTGGTTTTATTCTGATTTTATTGTAGTTGTAGTTTTTATCTGATTTTGGTTGTGGGTTTTTATTTGATTGTGGTTGTTTTGGTAGTCAGTATGCCGAAACCCGCAAGGAACGCCTCCGGGCGTTTCGTCCCAAAAGGCCCTTCTCAGGGCCAACCAAAGGGCCCTTCTCAGGGCCAACCCAAAGGCCCTTCTCAGGGCCAACCCGACGACTTGTCGGAGTCGGCAGCCAGTCGCGCCCCATCGGCGGCAGGCTTTTGCGGCGAGGATAAGTTCTCGGACTCGGACATGGGGTCCGTCGTCCTAGACTCGTCCTTGTGTGGGGTGGAAGCAGGCAGCAGCCTGAAGAGGGCCTACCTGAGTCTCGGGTCCGAGGGCTCCTCGGACTCGGGCAAGTGTAAGCCCAAGAGGAAGTCGAAGGCGAAGACTGCTCCGCCTTCGACTCCTTCTGAGGCCGGCACCCACAACGTGGGTCTGGCGGACGCCCAGCGTCAGCTCGGCTTGGCCAGACGGGCCGAGCTCGAGCTGGACCTGGAAGAAAAGGTTGCCGCGAAAGAAAGGCAGGCGCGCGCAACCAAGGCGAGGGCCGGATACGGTTCGGCCCTCACCACTTTCGACGGCCTCTCTGTGGCGGAGCTGGCCCAGCTGGCGAAGGAGGACATGGAGGAGATCGTCGAGGTCGCCTCCAAGTCCTCCAACCTAAAGGGGACCTTCCAAAAGGCCCTCAAATGCCGTGCAAGTAGCTTGCACGGCATTGTAGCGGAACTGACGCAGCGCACTGCGTCAGAGGAGACGCGGCAGCTGCAGGCGAGGGTGGACCGCCTGCAAGCGGAGGTCAGCCAGCTTCACAAGAAGCTGGCTGAGGCTACGGCCCCGGCCCCTAATTCCACGTCGGTAGCGGTTCCTGCCCCCTCCTCCTCCAACCTTGAGGAAGTAATCCGCAAGGTTGTCATGGAGGAGAGGGCGTTCACTCGTGCCTGCTTTGCAGGCATAGAGGACCGCCTACTGCCCGAGCCGCGTCTCCGTCCGCCCCTAGCGGCGGACAAGACGCCGACAGTGGCTCCCCCTGCTACGAAGCCCTCAAAGGGCAAGGGCAAGGGGAAGAAATCCCCGGGGGCTCTGCCTCCCCCCGGTACGAGTGCGGGCGCTCAGCCAGAGCCAGTTCCCAGTGCGGCACCCTCCCAGGTGCAGGAGGGAGACGCCCTCCTCCCTTCCACCACCCCAGCCAATCAGTCTTGGTCAGAGGTGGTTAGGAGGGGAAAGGGAAAGGGCAAAAAGGTGGCCCAGGCCCCGGCTGCCCCAGCGGCTGCCCCGGCAGGTGCCCTGGCGGCTTCCTCGGCAGCCAAAAAGGCCCCGAAGCTGGTGCCTCCAAAAACCGCGGCGGTCACAGTGACCATTGTGCCCGAGGCCGTGGAGAGGGGGGTAACCTACGAGTCCGTCCTAAGACGGGCTCGTAGCATCGCGGACCCCGCCGAATCGGGGATTGGCGCTTGCCGCCGGACCCAAACCGGAGCTCGACTATTCGAGTTTCCGGGGAAGGACGGCGGCAAAAACGCGGACCTCTACGCGAACAAGCTGCGGGAGGCCCTCGCCGATGTGGCGAAGGTGGCTAGGCCGACCAAGACGGCGGCTATGGAGGTGACCGGTCTCGACGACTCGGTCACCAAGGAGGAGGTGGTCGCGGCGATCGCAGTGGCCGGAGGCTGCGAACCCGCAGCGGTGCAGGCTCGGGACATTAGGCCCGGCCGCGGTGGACTGGGCACTACCCGGCTGGTGTGCCCAGTCGCCGCAGCGTTGGCCGCCCAGGCTAAAGGCCAGGGGCGGATATTTGTGGGCTTCAGCCGGGCCGTGATCCGAGTGCTTGAGGCAGCGCCAATGCGCTGCTTCAAGTGCTTCGGCATCGGCCACACCCGAGCCATGTGTCCGTCCACTGTGGAAATGGCGGACACATGCTTCCGCTGCGGGAAGGAGGGGCATATGGCGGCCACGTGCGAGGCCGCCAAGCCGCACTGCGCGGCGTGTGCCTCCAGTGGTCGCCCCGCCGACCATGTTATGGGGGGGACGTCATGCCGACCCCCGTCCAAGAGGGGCAAGCCGCAGGCGGCTATAAGCCGTCCTGCCGCTGCTGCCACCACCCCCGCTGATATCCCATCAGCGGCGGTGGCCGAGGGTGATGCGATGGTCGAGTAATGGGTACAGATTGGAGGGTAGGTGGCGCCCTTTAGTAAACATTAGATTTGTTGTGA
>JADWQK010001064.1:0-64163 GCA_017933935.1 Sesamia nonagrioides
AAATACGTGCGATTGTGGGTTCGAATCCTAATTAAGATAAAACCTTTTCGTTGTTTCATATAATTTAAAATTATGATAATTTATTTGTATTTTAAAGTAAAAATGAATGCAAATAATGTTTAAACGAATAGGACAATTTATTGAATATTTATACAAAAAACGGTTTTTATTATAATTATGTTTTAGTTTACTATAGATGTAATATAATAACAAACAATAAACATATTATAAAGTTATATATTTTAAGGTATAGATATACTAATAAATGAAACAAACGTTGTTAGGGCAGCATTGTAATCCATACTAATATTATAAATGAAATTTGGCACAGACAATCTCTTAGACCCTGAGAAAGAACATAGGCTATATTTTATCCCGGAAAAATTTGATGTTCCCGAGGGAAATCTAAAAAGCGCGATATAACCGAACTCCACGCGGGCGAAGCCGCGGGCGGAAAGCTAGTATTTTATATAAAAGTAATCCCTGACAAACTTATGATATTGTTATGGTAAAAAATATTAAAAAAACATTTTTGGTTTTTAGATATGAAAATGATTATATTACATACTAGCTTTCCGCCCGCGGCTTCGACCGCGTGGAGTTCGGTTGTATCGCGCTTTTTAGATTTCCCTCGGGAATATCATTTTTTTTCGGGATAAAAGGTAGCCGATGTTCTTTCTCAGGGTCTAAAGATTGTCTGTGCTAAATTTCATCAAAATCGGTTGAGAGGTTTAAGCGGAAAAGCGTAACAGACAGACATACAGACAGACAGACAGACAGACCGACTGACCGACAGACAGACAGACAGACAGAGTTACTTTCGCATTTATAATATTAGTATGGATTATCATTAAAAAGGTTATAGCTTAATTATTCGTTTTCTTAAAGTAAAGAGGGTTGAAGCTTAGCCTGAATATTATTACAATCATAAAATAATCTATAGAACACAAAACAGTACTTTTTACATTTACATTTTTTTGCGTGTATAGCATGTTACAAGTGCTGCCATCTTGCAGTTACTTTTTCGGAGTTTGATGGCATGAGATTATAATGTTTTAGCGCTTTCTTAGTTCAATAGTTAACGAACTTATTTGTTGTTTATAATTATAACTAGACCTCAAAAGCATAAGGTCGGATATAGAAAACACCAAGTTTTCAGGAGAGCAAGAATAATATTGACAAACTTATCGCGTCATATTTATTACACTTTTAAGCATTTAAATCAGTTTTTTTTTTAATTTTTATAAGGAATACAATGGCACTCTTTATTTCTATTAAAAAAAAATCACTCTAACTATTAAAACTATTTAATTAATAAAGTTTTTTTGTAAAATCAGTTACATCTGACCTTATGCCTGAAATATTATAGAATAACAATTAAAACTGCAAGCATATGCGTACATCCAAATTTATGCTTGCAATTTAAAGTGTTAACTTTTATCTTTATATCTAAGTAGGTACATAAAATTTTCACTCAAGAGATTTAACAATTTAAGGAAGTCTGATCTGTGAATATTATACTTTATGCTTTTAAAATATATATTACTTATTTTATTTCAAGCAAAGAAAAGATTAGTTTAGGATAAAGATAAGTTTAAGATAGGTTTTAAAATAACATAGAACTGGTCTAAATTACGTTATTAAAAAAGCAGAGGGTCGGAGGAACCGACAAGTGTTCACAAAAAATAAAAGTTTAGTTGGCACATTGGCATGAAATATTATCTAATCAGACTGAGCAAAGTCAGGCTATTTTTTTAGATTTCTGCAATTATTTACCCATTCCACAAGGGTAACTGAATCTTTATATTTTGCAGAACATATTGATTTTGCTTCATTTCGTACATTGGGCAAGTCAAAAGGAAACTAAATGCCTTTTGACGAATTGCGTACCAATCATTTCATCAATATCATTTCAGCCGAAAGATTTCCACTGCTTGACATAGGCCTCCCCCAAGGATCTCCGCAATGACCGATCCTGTGCCTCCCGCTTCCAGCGTTATACCGCGACCTTCACCAGGTCGTCGGTTCACCTTGTCAGGGGCCTACCCACGCTGCGTCTTCCGGTGCTTAGTCGCCACTCTAGAACCCGTCGGCCCCATCGGGCATCGGTCCTACGGGTAATGTGCCCGGCCCACTGCCACTTTATTGTTGCAATTCTTCGGGCTATGTCGGTTACTTTTGTTCTTCTGAGGATCTCCACACTCCTGATTCGATCACACAGTGAAACCCCAAAAATAGCCCTCTCCATTGCCCTTTGAGAGACCTTGAGCCTTCTTATAAGGCCCGTTGATAACAATCACGTCTCAATTCCATAAGTCATCACTGGCAACACACACTGGTCGAAGATTTTTGTCTTGAGACACTGCGGTATATCGGACGAGAAGATTCTACTTAGCCTGCCGAAAGCAGCCCAGCCGAGTTGGATTCGACGATTGACCTCTTTCTCGAAGTTGGACCTTCTTAACTGGATAATTTATCCCAGGTATACGTAACTATCGACAACATTCAGAACAGAGTCTCCAATCTTTATAGGAGTCGGTACAACATGGGCATTAGACATGACTTTCGTCTTATCCATGTTCATTTTAAGACCGACTCGCTCGGAGGCTCGACTGTAGTCTTCGAGCATTGTACTCAGGTCCTTTTCGGTCTCAGCCATGACTACGATATCATCAGCAAACCGAAGGTGTATAATGTACTTGCCATTGATATTGATACTCAGTCCTTTCCAGTTCAGAACCTTGAAGATATCCTTTAATGCAGCTGTAAACAATTTCGGGGAGATAACATCTCACTGTTTGACATCACGCTGCAAACGCATTGATTTCGAGGATTGGTCCTGTATTTAGACTGATATGATGGCCTTTTCGTACAAACCCTTCAGCTCTTCAATATACCGATTGTCTACTTGGCACCGCTGGAGAGAATCCCTATTAGAAAAGGGTGCTGAAAAGTATGTTTTATAAAACAGCACCCCTGACTGCTCTTGCTTCAGTTGAAACCAAACACACAACCAACCAACAGTAGATTTTAAACTCACCACCACCATCCTTGATCATGTTCTTATTCTTGCGTATCGGAATTTTCACTAAATTCACCAGTTTCATTAATATGAATCACTGTCCTTTCGAAAAATGTTTTTTTCTTGAAAGGCAAATAAAAACATTCCCCGAAATCACGAATAAAATCAGTGTTTTTACTACTTAATTTTTGTGGACTTAAATTATCTTTTATATTATTAAATCAGAAGTATTATCCGCATTATCTTGGTATTTAGTTGTATTTTTATTTTGTATTGGTTTGTGCCTATTATATTATTTGTGTATATTGATTGGAACTTTGCAATGTTTATGTTTAACGTCATTAGGGCGTTTATTTGGTGAGAAAAGACGTCTTTTTACTTGACCGTGAGCAATTTGTAAAGGTCTCAACTCAGGTGAGTTGCTTATTTCACTACAACTTGAGTAATTTATTACATCGGGTTCATAATATTTGTCTTTAACACTGTCAAAATTATAGTCCGACAGAAACACCGTCGCTGGGAAATTGTTCCAGTCCCTCGATATACGCGGTATAAAATAAGAGGCAAAACGCTTCCATCCGATCGTTTGGTGTCAACAACGTAAGAGTGGAAATTCGCCGTATGATTGGTAGTCCAACAATGGAACGGAGATGGGGGAATTAAATCATGCAATTCATCAAAATAATAATCAAACTCTCCAAAATGCATCCTATAGAACACCGACAGTTTCGCTATTCTACACCTGAGCTTCAGGTTTTGGAGAACGTTTTGAGCTTTAGGAATATCCGAACTATGTCATGTACCGACCTAGCACGAAAAAGTAACTGAAATTTATTTGGAGCCTTATGGCGGAAATTCCCCTTACGTACCAAAATTAAAATACGAAATTATTATAGCAAGAAAATCTCATCTTCCTATTCGACTCGAAATCTGCCAGCTAGCATTTTTTCAAGCACAATGCTCAATGAGATGATACGTTTCTTTATTTTGAATAATATATTAGACGCATAAAGACGTATCAGCTGAAGCGCCCAATGTGATGCATCACAAATTATAGATGTATAATAGTTTAATTTAACATACAGCTCTTAATAGTAATATTAATTTATTACATAATGACGTAAACAAAGGTATAAGTTTATGCCTTCAAGGCATTTCAAAAAGTGCCTAAAACCGACTTTATGCATGGGTATATTTCTATAAATAAAAATATAAGGATCAGTTTCATAGAAAGAGAAAAAACGTCGTATTATCGCAATAATAAAAACACATTTTGGTCGGATCTATACATACGACCTAATGCTTCTAAGGTCGAGTATTGTTTTTATAATTTACCAAAAGTAATTTGTTGTTACTGGGGTTTGAACTCACAAAAACTAATATATTTAAAACACTCTGTAGGACACTTCTGCACTGTGATTGTCATTTTTTTTTTTGTTTATCTCTATAAGTCTCCAGTTCTCCACCAGTCTCGCTAGCTTATTTTTAAACCACAAATGCAACCTCCCTTCTTAGCAATATTTAAAGATTAATTCAACGGTAAATATTGTCGTTTCACAAAAGCTGGTTTAATTTTTTTTTTATAAATTATAAATTAGCGCTTGACCGCAATCTCGCCTGATGGTAAGCAGTGACGCAATCGTTGATGGTAAAACGCACTAGTATATTAAGAGCCTATTCACTCTAGCCTTGAAGACACTCAAATTGTAGTCCGACGGAAACACCGCCGCTTGAAAAGTGTTCAGTCCCTCGATGTACGCGGTATAACGGAGGAAGCGAAACGCTTTGTAGCAATGGTCGCAGTCGCTACAATACAACAATAACACAAAGGATTGCCCAACTATTGACGTCCCTACGATTGATGACTTTCCGCGAAAGGGTGCACAATAAATCATACCAGTGTCAAACAAGGATCTTGGAAGACAAAGCGCGTATGTAAGACAAAGAGCGTGGGTCCTGACCGCCTCAGCGCGGGTGTCAAAACAAAGATGGTATTGATGTCCGCACAAGTTCCCCAGAGAAGAATCCCATAAGTCATAAGACTATGAAAATAACTAAAATAAACAATTTTGGCTGTATCCACATCAGTTATCTGTCTAATTTTCTTAACAGCAAAGGCGGCAGAACTGAGTCTACCCGACAGCTTCTCAATGTGAGGACCCCATTGTAACTTGGCGTCAATAGTTAATTCAAGAAAAACTGTCGACTCGACAGGGATCAACTCTACTCCATTCAGTTGAACATTGGTACTTAGCTGCCTGACATTTGGCGTAGAAAATTTAATGTCTTTAGTTTTTTTTTCATTTAAAAGGAGGTTATTTACATTAAACCAATGGACAACTTTAGAGAGTGCATTGTTAACTTCGTCAAAGTTTGTTAGCTGACGCTTGACTTTAAAAATAAGAGAAGTGTCATCCGCGAACAATACTATATTGTGATTATCCCTCACGTGATGAGGTAAGTCATTAATATAAATTAAAAACAAGAATGGACCTAGAATTGAGCCCTGCGGAACGCCCATGGTGACCACAGATCCTGCAGATCTCTTGCCATTAACATCAACCCTCTGAATTCGATTATTCAGATAAGAAGTCAGAAGGTCGAGAGCTCTGTCCTCAAACCATAATGGTACAATTTCCTGATAAGAGTATCATGATGTACGCAATCAAAGGCCTTGGACAAATCACAAAAAATACCAAGAGCATCTTGCGATTCCTCCCAGGCCCCAAATATGTTCTTTAGCAATGCCACGCCCGCATCCGTAGTTGAACGACCCTTTGTAAAACCAAATTGTTTCACGTGCAATAAATTGTGTAAGTTAAAGTGCCTCAACAACTGTTTCAAAATTAATTTTTCAAAATTTTTGCTCAAAGTTGGTAATATCGATATTGGCCGAAAATTCGTGGGATCAGTTGTACTACCAGATTTGAACAGTGGAATTACTTTGCTTAGTTTCATCAAATCAGGAAATACACCAGATGTGACACACGAATTAAAAACAATTGCTAAGAAAGGTGCGATAACATCTATTATTGAAGCTACAGTGTATACTGACAAACCCCAATGATCGGCAGTTTTTTTTACATCAAGATCCTTAAAAGATTCTATAATGTCTTTAGCAGTCACAAATGTAAATTAAAGTGATTGTCACATTCTGGAACACATTCTTTTAGTATGGCATATGCAGAAGTGGAGGAAGAAGACAAAGTTTTTGTTGTCATTATTGGAATATTAGTAAAAAAATTCTCAAACTCAGTTGCTACCTCCAAGTCCGCCTTTATATCTTCATCGTTAATTTTAAGATGGAAATCGCGGTTCTGTACTTTGGTTCTTCCAGTTTCAGAATTTATAATTCCCCAAGTTGTTTTGATTTTATTGCCAGAAGATTTTATTTTATTTTTAATGTGTATGGCTTTTGCTGAGGAACAGGCTCTTTTAAAAGTTTTTGAATAATTTTTAACAAAATCTTGAAAAGCTTCATCATGGTTAAATGTTTTTTCCTGATATAATTCATACATTTTTTCCCTGCTTTTATAAATTCCTGGGGTTGCCCAGTCACTAAATATAATACGGTCGCTAACAGGCAATGTTTTTTTTGTGAAAACTTTCATAAATTCACAATTAATGAGGTTAAATAGTACACTATACGCATGATCCGGATTGGCGTGATAAGGCAAGTCCGGTAGCTTTTCAATTAAATTATTTTTAAATTGTCCTAAACGATTTTCATTTATAGGAACAAAACTCACAAGTTTTCTTTGAGCTCTGACTTCACTTTTCTGAATAAAAGTAACTAACTGGCCACAGTGATCAGAGTCTAAATCGTTTATAATTAAATGGTCAGAAGGTCTTGAGTTAGTAAAGATGTTGTCTAAACAGGTGGCACTCGTGGCAGTTATTCTAGTCGGCTCAAAGAATCTTGCGTACAAGTTATAAGACTTAAATAATGACATAAATTTATTAACTGTAGCTGATTTCTCTAGAACATTAATATTGAAGTCTCCACAAACAACAACTGTTTTGTTACTGTGACAAGTCTTTAATAAAACTTCCTCCATATATTTCTCAAAAATATCATAGGAAGCACATGGGGGCCTGTAGACACTTATTACAATGAACCGCTCAAGCTAGATGCAAGCAATTTCAATAACCCGCTCAACAGAGAGGCTTACAATATCAGTCCTTTCTTTAAATTTGAAATTGTTACGAACAATTATTAGGGAGCCACCCTTTATCATATTCACTCTGCTGAACGAGCTAGCAATCTGATGGTTATTAAAGCTGAACATGAACTGATGGGCTTTTAACCAATGTTCAGTAAGACAAACAATATCAATGTAATTACAGTTCATGAACAACTCCAATTCTAGTTGTTTATTTATCACACCCTGTATATTTTGATGAACAATTTTAAGGTTATTATTATTCATTTTATTTTGAAAATTATTTAATGGGTGTGATATTATTATATCTTGGTTTACGGTTATGCTAGAGTTTAACTCTGTTGTCTCAATGTCCCTTGATAATGGGTACAAGTCTAACTTGGTATTTAAAATAGTGCTAGAGGTTGACTCTATTGTCTCAAGTTGTAATTTAAATAGCTTGGAACATATTCCAAGCTCTGCTCATTACCACTAAGTGTATTACTTAACTGCTCAATAGAAGCAGTATAGTTAGCCAAACACTTGGCTGACTTATATATATAGTATGTCCTTTATAAAAATTACAAAGATAATAGTTATCTTTGGTCATAAAATAATTTTGACTAATAAGTACATTAGAGTCAATAAATTCAAATTTTTCATTATACTATAATGTCATAGTTTGTAATGTCATATTACATCTATATCTAATTTTGTTTTCCGTCTGTGACAGGCCATTGCCATAAGGAAAGGCAAACAAAACTATTTTATTTACATTTAAGGAGGCTAGACTTTCAAAATATTTCTTAATTTTTACACTGTTTGCATTTCCCCTTCTCCCAATCAAAATAACAATGGTTGTGGATGGACTGTAATTACCACTTATAACTTTTTCTATAATTTTACTGTAAGATGCTTCAGGCATACAATAATTACTTGGTCATTTAAATGGTGTTGTAGTGTATGACCCATATTTTTACCCATTTCATCGCAGTACATCAATATTTTATTTCTATTGTTTAACAATTTATTTGTTATTATTAATTCTTCTGTGTTTGGTGTGGCGAGGGAAGTACTGCTGAGACTGTCAAACAACTCCACAGTATGAGTCACTGATGGTGCAGACTCATTAGAGACAGCTGACCGTGAACAAATCAAATCAAATCAAATCAAATCAAATCATTTATTTCAAATAAACCAGTTACAGGCACTTTTGAATTGTCAGAAGGTCGGTCAGTCAATAAGATGAAGCTAGTCGCCCATTCCAAAGAGTAGGTACCTATGGAGAAGAACGGGCAAGAAACTCCATGGACACTCTTTTAAATTTTAAGCTATTGTTACAAATATTTGATTACATCATTCATGTTGAAATCAACCGCGTGAGAACGATGCAGAAATATATTGTACGCTGAGAGCGTCCATTATGGATAACATACAAAAATCAATTCAGAAATTAAAATACGCCGTGGCAGCTAAGAGATGACCAGTCCCTCCGACGGCGTCCGTTCACGAACATGACGAATGGATCAGCATCATTCAGCTCAACCATATTCAAGGGAACCTAATGACCCAACACACACGCCACCATCAGCGAGACATTTGAGTGAGCATGACATACTCTCAACAGCCAGAGCACAATTAAGTCAATAAAAAAGACTAACCTAACAAATAAATGCCTTACAGCACATTCGTACATTGTGCTCACACATTTGCCATGCAATTATACAATACTAAGAAATTGAATCTACACAATGCTAAGATAGTTTTGTCCAAGGTTCAGCAGCTCCAACAGTGTTCCTGAATCTGTGGAAAGTTTAACTCCTGTGCAGCTGCAGCTGCACAAGTGCCGAACTCCTCTGTCAGCGATACAATTCCGTAACGTACAATATGCTTGGCTACATAGTGTGTAATACAGGCTTTGACTAAATAACATAAACAATTACATATTAAAACTACAAGAGGAAAAAATCAAAGAACAATCATTGTATAGAAATCGGACGCAGCTCAAGCCCAAGCCTTTTTGTCCTCAATATAATCCTTCACACTATAAAATGCTTTCTGACACAACTTACGTTTAATGAAGGATTTGAATTTATTCAGGCTCAGATCTTGAACCACCTCTGGAAGTCCATTGTAAAATGTATACATTGGCATCTGAAAGAGCCACCTATTTTCTTGAGCCTTGTTGTAGGTACAATAAATTTGTGCCTGTTCCTAGTATTTATATCATGGACATCACTGTATTTTTAAACAATTTTATATTTTTATGAGCATACAAAAGATTTTCATAAATATATTGAGACGGCACGGTCAGTACATTAATCTCTTTAAATTTTTCTCTGAGAGAGTGTCTCGGACTTAATTTATAAATTGCACGAACAGCTCGTTTCTGCAAAACAAATATTGTTTGAATATCGGCGGCATTTCCCCACAACAGAATGCCGTATGACATTACGCTATGGAAATAGCCAAAGTACACTAAACGGGCCGTCTCAACATCAGTCAAATTACGAATTGTTCTAACTGCGTATGCAGCAGAACTTAGCTTTTTTGACAATTTTTCTATATGTGAACCCCATTGAAGCTTAGCATCCAGAGTTATACCCAAGAATACTGTGCTGTCGTCAGATTTCAATTCTTCGCCCTTTATCAACACTTTAGTTTCCACCTGCCTCACGTTAGGTAGAGTAAACTTAATGCATTTGGTTTTTTTCTCGTTTAAGAGTAAATTATTAACATTAAACCAATGGATTACTTTGGAGATCGCGCTATTTACATCATCAGTAACCTGCTGCTGACGTTTCAGTTTAAATAAAAGTGAAGTGTCATCTGCAAACAACACTATATCGTGGTTATCCTTTATTAGGTATGGCAGGTCATTGATGTAAATAAGAAACAAAAAAGGACCAAGAATTGACCCCTGTGGGACTCCCATTGTTACTAAAGATCCAGAAGATCTTTTTCCATTAACGTCAACGCTTTGAATCCTACCACTCAAGTAAGATGTAATAAGATCCAGTGCAGAGTTCCGGATCCCGTAGTGGCGGAGTTTCCTGATTAACGTATCGTGAAGAACGCAATCGAATGCCTTGAACAAATCACAAAAGATGCCCAAGGCATCGCATTTATCCTCCCATGCATTATATATATGACCTAGAAGTTCAACACCGGCATCAGTAGTTGAACGACCCTTTGTAAAACCGAACTGTTTGCTATGTAATAATTTATGTTTATTAAAAAAATTTAGCATTTGGTTTAAAATTAATTTCTCAAAAATTTTACTAAAGGTAGGTAGTACAGAAATAGGTCTATAATTTGTGGGGTCTGATGTACTACCAGATTTAAACAAAGGTATTATTTTACTATTTTTCATGAGATCAGGAAACTCTCCACAGTCAATACAAGCATTAAAGATAACAGCTAGAGTGGGTGCCACAATATCAATAATAGACTTAGCTACTTCCACCGAATGACCCCATAGGTCAGCAGTCTTTTTTACATTCAGAGTGTGAAAGATTTTAATTATATCTCTACTGATAACATGTTCAAAATGAAACTCCGAATCACAAACATTAACATTTTCTTTAAGCAAAGACTCCGCAACAGAAGGTGATGAGTTTAGGGATTTAGTAGTTGAAACAGGAATATCCGAAAAGAAATTTTCAAATGCCTCAGAGACTTGCGAGTCTGATTTAATTATGTTGTCATTAATAGACAGGCTATAGTTAGTATTTCTATCACTGGACCTTCCCGTTTCACTATTAATAATTTTCCAAGTCGTTTTAATTACATTGCCACTGTTCTTTATCTTTGAACTCAAGTAACGTGATTTGGCCATATAACAAACTTGTTTGAATAATTTTGAATATTTTCTAACATATAAATTGAATTCAACAGTGTTAATATAAATCCTCTCATTGTACAATTCATAAAGCCGAGTTCTACTTTTATGAATACCGATGGTAGCCCAATCAGAGAAAGATGGTTTACTATTAACAGAGATAGTCTTGGGAACAAAGGTGGAATCAAATAGCTTACAGTATATATTAAAAAAATTGTCATAGAGATGATTAGGATCAGCATTAACAGCACTGGATAAGACTGGCAATTTATTGATGAGATCAAATCTAAAAACCTCCAAGCGGCTTTCAGTTTTGGGGTTAACAGTGATATCCTTTTTGGCCACTTTTTTACTATGGTTTGGAATAGTAATCCTTTGTCCGCAGTGATCAGAATCAAGTAAATTTAAAACTTCTTTGTGGTTCGATATTATGTTTGTAAAAATATTATCTAGGCACGTGGCACAAGTAGGTGTTATTCTTGTGGGCTCCAAAAATAGGTTTACAAGATTGTAGGACTGAAATAGACTTATAATTTTATTACAATAACCAGAGTTCTCTAATAAATTAATATTAAAATCACCGCAAACGATAATGGCTTTGTTTGAAACACAAATCTTGTGTAAGACTTCATCCATTACCTTTTCAAAGCAGTCATACAATCCTGAAGGGGGTCTATACACACTTAACACAATGAAGCCCTCCAACTCTATACAGGCAATTTCAGCTGTTCGTTCAACAGACAGGCCCACAATGTCTTTACGATTTTTAAATTTCAACAGGTTACTAACTAAAATTAATGAGCCACCATGTATAGCATTAATTTTGCTAAACGAACTACCAACCTGGTGATTCTTAAAATTAAACAAGAACTGGTGACTTTTTAGCCAATGTTCGGTTATGCAAAGAATATCAATACCATAATGGTTCATGAATAAATCAACCTCTAAATCTTTGTTCATAAATCCTTGAATATTTTGATGCACCAAATTAATATTATCTATTGACTTTAAACTTTCTCCCGAGTTACCTTTGTAATCCTGTATATTGTTATAGCTAGAGGTTGGCTCTATTGTCTTAATTTCTAATTTAAATTATTAATGATGTCAACTGATACCAAATTATTGGCAGAATTAATTAGAATGTCATTGCATTGCTCAAAAGAAGCAAGTTGTTTAGCCAAATTCTTGGCTGTAATAGAAAAAAATATGATAGCGACACAGCTATCTGTCTTTTAAAGTAATTAGAAAGATAATACATAACATTGTTATGTCTATCTCTTGTCAAATACAAATTCTTAAAATAATTATTAATGTCAATTAAATGTAATATTTTATTATTAAATGTCAAGTTGGACATTGTCATATTTAGTTCAAATCTAATCCTATTTTCTTCCTGTGGCAACTGGTCACTGTAAGGGAATGTAAACAAGACAACCTTTCCAATATTCAGATTGCTTAATGTTTCACAACTCTTAAGCAGTTCTCTTTTGCTCAAATTTCCCCTATTACCCACAAAAATTAACAATGTTGTATCCTGGGAAAAGTTACATTTAATAATTTTTTGTATAATTCCATATAAAGAACAACCAGGCATGCAGTAGTTCAATATTGAGTGACCCGGACATTCATCAGTCAACAAGCGCCCCAAGCCCTTACCTATCTCATCACAGAACAACACAACATCATTAGTCAAGCTTTGTTTAAGACTATTAAGATCATTACAGTCACGGCTATTGGCACTATTAGCAGAAGGAACTATGACATCAACACAGGGCTGCGGCAAGGTGGTATTACATGATGTCAACGAATGATCCGGTGTAAGCACATCTGATGTTAGGCCGCACTCACAGTTGGTTTTTTGTGAGTTAACCAGCTCATTCATCGCCAACACATATTCTCTCATTAGGTCTTCTGAGGTATTATACTTATTAGTCATTGAAATAAGTTTATCTTGCAGATGGTCAAGTTCAGATTGCAATGACTCCATGTCTATGTCATACCTCCTATTACTTTGCTCTAAGTTATAAGAATACATATCCAACTGTTTCAGCAAATTTAATCTTTCCCTGTTCATCTTAACACTTTTTATAAAGTACCTTTGTCTTTTCACCATTTTTTGAGTTTTGACAATGTACTTATTAATTTTTATATATTTTTTTAATTTATTTTTGTTGGTTACTACCCTCACTGAATTTGATGACCTTGTATCATTGTCATCAGTCAAATCTATAGTGTAAGAGGGGTTTATTGCAGAAACCATTGTGGGGGCGATAGGCATCAACTCGCTAAATAGACTCTGATCCAGCGAGGCAGTGATGTTATTAAACATGCCGATTTAACAGCCCGATGGACCAAGATTACAATCAGGTGTTAGATTGTTCGTTAAAGAGTTTAACATTCTCTCGTTCTCACTACACAGGTCCACCAGACCATTCATTGCCAGAATATACTCTCCCATTTCCTTTTGAGAAATCTCATATTTAGCTATAACATCATTCAAGGCATCCTGTAAGCGGAGAGTCTCTGACTGTAATTGTTGAATTTCAGCCTCATAATTATTTTTAATGCTATCTAATTTTATTTCATGCCCACTAATGGTTTCTTTTAATTTTTGAGAACTTTTTAATACATTAAAGCTTTTTGAAAATGTGTTTTTGTTATTTTTAATTAATTTCTGAGTTTTTCTAATCATTTTATTAATTTTAATGTATTTTTTTAACTTATTTTTACTACTATTTACAAATGGGGGAGGGCTTGATCTTATACTATTATCACAAGTAAGATTAATTGTCTCAATGTTATTATTACAGTTTATGTTGCCCATGACTGAGTTGGCAGAATGCAACGGAGTGGTACCAACCAGTTCATCAAACAAAGCATTGGTCTGCGCTGCTTGGAGTCTCCGGCTAGCACCCTCCAGCCTGTCGATGGTGTCCTGTGCATCACTTAACCTACATTTTAGCTCAGTGTTGCATTTGAGTGTGATATCGAACTCATTGCTACACTGGTCAAAGCTGTTTACAGTACGCTGGAGCTTATCCCGTTCCCGTTATCAAAGAGATATGCAAAGGAACCTGCTTTCTCCCCCGGCGTATGAGACAATTAACAAGCAAGAAGTTCAATTCGACCGATTCGGCAAGAGACCAGAAAGATTTGATATCAGACGGCAGTGCAGAGAGCTTCTTATTGATATGGGTAATGCAGTTCAAGCGAACCTTCTTGGACGCCTTTTTGAAGGACTCTGCACCACGGTTGAAGGCTCTTTTCTTTAAGTTCAGTGTGGTCACGAGCTTCAACCTTGGTGAAAGAACCGCGTGCTTATTTATTTATTTATTTAATTCAAGCCACTAGCGCCCTTATGCTGTTCAGCTTGAGCACAATCGATGTTAAACAATGGACGAGCTGGGGCACCGATGGTTATGTCAATATAGGGGACTCCGTAGCTTTTAGCCGCAAAGTCCGAAGGATTTTCAGAAGAGAAGCAAACCTGCTGGCAAGGAGAAGACGTAAAGAAATGGCGTATCTCATCCCAATGTGCTTACTTGCATCGCCACGTACGCCCGTCACCGCGTTAGCCACTATTTAAGAATATGTGCTCTACGCTACCAAATAGCTTGCGAAGCTCCTATGTTTCATCAAAAAACCGAAACTTTACCCACCCACGAGAAAGTAAAAGGCAATGTGTCAAGAGCCGGTTGCCTACCAAATATTTAGGTTAATGAAAATGTTGACGTACCAGTCGCTGCGTATCGTTGCCTCGTTCTTTGTTTGTGTTATGTATTGAGTACTATGTGTCGCCCTACTATGTAATGATAAAAATATATGATAAAATACGATTACTTGTGGTGCATGTGTAAGTTAACCTGAATGGCGCCGCGTCCCGTTCGCATGTGCCCCTTCCCGATTTATCTTCCAGATTCCGCCGGATACACTATGATATTATCCAAACATCTCACCAAGCGCCCTGTGTGATGGATTTCAATCAATCACATATATTTTTTTAAATATTGATGATTTTTCCTACAACATTTTTCGACACACGACAATTTGACAAATATAATGTTCAGTTAAGACATGAAACAAAACCTTTATTTCTTATGTTATCAGCGAATCGACAACTCGCCATAAATTATCAGTTTAAACCAAAGAAGTTTACGCATTAAAATGCGGAAATCACTTTTCGTAAGCCATCAATAAGGATCGCAGTGTAGCGCGTCGCGATAGTGTCGTGACTTGCTACTTTCGTATTCCGTACTTAGGGCGGGTTGCTTCACGTTGTACCTGGGATTGGTGCTCGACAGCCGATGGGAATTCGGACCCCATTTCCGGCGGCTGGCGCCCAAGCTGATGGGTGCAGCAGGCGCGCTATCAACGTTGCTTCCCAACATCGGTCTGTAGGCGGTTGTACGTGGGAATCCTGCGGTCCATGGCCCTGTATGGGGCCCCTGTGTGGGCGATGGACCTGACGGCTGGTACACTCGCCATTCTGCGCAAGCCGCAGAGGGCGATGGCCGTCAGGGTCGTCCGCGGGTATCGCACGATTTCCTACGAGGCGGCTTGCGTCCTGGCCGGATCCCCGCCCTGGGACCTAGAGGCGAAAGTACTCGCGTCATTGTACCGATGGCGCGAGGAAGAGCGGACACGGGGCTCCAGTCCGGCGCAGCGGCAGATCGAGCTGCGCCGCGGGGAGCTCCGTCAGGTCCTGGTGGCGGACTGGCGGCAGAGGCTTATGCGCCCTACCGCCGGCCTCACTACCGTCGAGGCGATCCGGCCAGTACTCGACGACTGGCTCGGGAGAGGGCACGGCTCCCTGTCGTTCAGGGTGACGCAGGTACTGTCGGGGCATGGCTGCTTCGGCAAGTACCTGCGTTGCTTAGGCAGGGAGCCGGACGCTCGGTGCTACCATTGCGTCCAATGCGGGGAGGACACAGCGCAGCACACGCTCGCCGAGTGTGTAACTTGGGAGGAGCAGCACCGTGACCTCACAAATGAAGTAGGAGGCGACCTGACGCTGCCGGCAGTAGTGCGGAGGATGGTCCGAAGCACAGTGTCGTGGGACGCGGTGGTGTCCTTCTGCGAGGACGTGATGTCGCAGAAGGAAGCTACGGAACGGGAGAGGGTGATCTCAACTCCCTTTCCGGGCCGCAGAAGACGCTTCGGGCGCCGAAGAAGGGCGGATAACGCCCTCTTCCGCCCCCCCATGAGTGAGTCCAGGGGCAGGGGACATGGGGAAGTCCCCGCCCCCTATTCGATGGACTCAGAGACGAAGGCGCGCGCGAGTGTCGGGGCGCGCCTCTGCGGCGATGCACGGGGTAGTTTAACACCCCACTACCTCGTGCTGGAGACGAGGCCCGGACAGACCGGGCCAGCACGAGAGTGTGGGGCCGTGGAAGAATTTAGACTCCCGCGGCTCCACGCGCGCTCTTGATAGAAGAGATGCCGGGGTAAAAAAAAAGTCTGGGCAGTAAAAGTCTGACAGACCCCGTGGCCCACCCCAGGGCGGCGGAAATCCTATGAGGATTTCCTTCCGAAAAAAAAGGGTTGTTTCACGTTCACTTAACGCATGCTTAAAAGTTAAAAATGGTGCTAACTATCGTCAAGTCAAAAAATGAGTTGTTTCACAATACGTAAACGTTAACGCACGCAAAAAAATACGATTGCGTTAACCTATGGTCTGAACTTATGTCAAGTTGTGTTTAGTCCGCCGTGGTGTCAAATAGTGAAAACAACTTATACTCCCATTTGTATTCGCGAGTTTGGTCTTTAATTGACGATAGTAGTTCATCTGATGATGATACAAGTACCGTAAAAAGAAAAAGAAAGGTGTTTAGCAGCCCAAGTTCTGTTTTTTTTTTAAATTACTGTTGTTGACTGTTTTTTACAGAACACATCTTTATATTTTTCAATCGAAGATTGAAAGCGATCTTTCTCATTTTTTGTGAAGTTAGTGAAATGAAATGAAATCGTTTATTAAGCAAGTAGGAACACTAATCACTTTTACACGTCATGTTTTATTTATTTTTTCCGTTCTCTGAAAAAAAAAATGTTTACATTATAGAATATACGTGTTTTGTTAGAATGTTTAACATATACCTACTTATTAAGGCCTTAAACATAGTAAGTAACTATGTTTAAGTGTATGTAGTAGTACGAGTGAGTGTAGTAATTTACTTACTTTGATGTGTATGGTGTGGGTTACATAAATAAATAAATAAATATATACGGACAAATCACACAGATTGAGCTAACCCCAAAGTAAGTTCGAGACTTGTGTTATGGGATACAGATCGCCAGCGCGAACCGCGTCCCAGCAGCAAAAAGCAGGCATGAGCGGGAAGTAGAAGTTTGGCGCGATCTGTACTAACTCAACGATACTATATTTATAATAGATACATATATAAAGAAACATCCAAGACCCAGGCCAATCAGGAAAAGATCGTTTTCCATCATGACCTAGCCGGGGATCGAACCCGGGGCCTCCACGTCGCAGGCAGGCGTGTTGACCGCTGCGCCACGGAGGACGACAATGTTTGTTTGTTTACTATGTATTATACCTTAGCCGGCTATTAATATTGTAACATATAATTGTTTTATGACCCAAATAAATCAAATAAAAATAAAATGTATCCATTTTTCGTCAAAGTATAGCTTTTCTATAGGTACCTACACAGTTTTCTAGTATAAATGGACTGAATTTAAAAAATGGCACGAAGTTATTTCCCACAACATTATACAATAATACCAAGAAAGTTAGATAAAATACAGCACATGACAGTCGCCTAGATAAAATTTGACGTGAAAGTGACTGCTGCCATACTAGAAAAAATTTTCCATCGATTTTTATTAGGAAAACCTCGGGCTTTCTACTGACAATCCTGTTAACCATGACAGCTAGTGTTTTGCGCTTTGAAACAACACTTCTTATTTAACAAACGTTAAACATCATCCGTTAACGTAACTTTTTGACGTACATATGTTACGATAACCAACCGTTTGAAACAACCCGCCCTAAGTATATCAACCCAATCTATCTAACACATAACTCACTTTTTTAACTCTTAAATGGGGAAGTTTGATGAAACTACGCAACCCTACAATGAGCGTGGTCCGACACGCTCTTGGCCAGATTGATGTGATGCACGGGAAACTACGCAACCCTACAATGAGCGTGGTCCGACACGCTCTTGGCCAGTTTGATGTGATGCACGGGAAACTACGGAACCCTACAATGAGCGTGGTCCGACACGCTCTTGGCCAGTTTGATGTGATGCACGGGAAACTACGCAACCCTACAATGAGCATGGTCCGACACGCCCTTGGCCAGTTTGATTTGATGCACGGGAAACTACGGAACCCTACAATGAGCGTGGTCCGACACGCTCTTGGCCAGTTTGATGTGATACACGGGAAACTACGCAACCCTACAATGAGCGTGGTCCGACACGCTCTTGGCCAGTTTGATGTGATGCACGGGAAACTACGGAACCCTACAATGAGCGTGGTCCGACACGCTCTTGGCCAGTTTGATGTGATGCACGGGAAACTACGCAACCCTACAATGAGCGTGGCCCGACACGCTCTTGGCCAGTTTGATGTGATGCACGGGAAACTACGCAACCCTACAATGAGCGTGGCCCGACACGCTCTTGGCCAGTTTGATGTGATGCACGGGAAACTACGCAACCCTACAATGAGCGTGGTCCGACACGCTCTTGGCCAGTTTGATGTGATGCACGGGAAACTACGGAACCCTACAATGAGCGTGGTCCGACACGCTCTTGGCCAGTTTGATGTGATGCACGGGAAACTACGCAACCCTACAATGAGCATGGTCCGACACGCCCTTGGCCAGTTTGATTTGATGCACGGGAAACTACGGAACCCTACAATGAGCGTGGTCCGACACGCTCTTGGCCAGTTTGATGTGATACACGGGAAACTACGGAACCCTACAATGAGCGTGGCCCGAGACGCTCTTGTCCAGTTTTTACATTTATAACGAATACTTTCATTTAACGAACTGATAATCATGATAGTCACTCAGAACAGATATCTGTGGTTGGACCGATCGCGATATACTTTATGTCTGCAACGACCCGTACCGACATGTTGGGAACAAATCTCGTGTATCTTTATGTCTGCACCCAAACAGATGACATCTGAAATAGCAAGATATTAATGCACTAAAACGATTCCTTAAACTAAGTTCTAAATGGTATTGTGATGTTTGCGAGCGGTACATGTTCAATTTCCTCTGCATAGTGCATACATTATAGTTACATGCTACACTGCACGTTACCGGCGAGTGCTGGCTGATGCCGCATATCGGCGATCAGCTAAAAGCAGCGGAAACGATCCCCGCGCACGTTACACAGCATAAGCGCACTCGCCTGCTATGTATTGTAATTAGCAGCACAATCACCTACTCACCTCGAGGCACATTATGGTAACACAAGTCCGATACAAAAGCTTAAGTGAATAAAAATATAAGTTACAGTGACGTACACGAGGGCGACGACATGACTTGTGAACGACGCCGCTGATTTATGTAAGTTTAGAGTTGGCTTCGCGTGCAACTGTTACCTACTTACTATTGCTCGCACTAGTTTTTCATTAAACTTGTGACTGCAGACTATGTACTAGCTGTTGTATTTTAGCAGAAGTTTGTCAGTATTAGCGCAAAATAAATTTATAAAGAGAGAAAATAGTTTTTCCAGAAAAAAAAAAAAAAAAACGAAACGTGTGCACTACAAAGTAAAAAACAACGGTCTTCTAAAATAATTTATAATAAAATGCATATTGCACACATAGAAAGAAAATTTAGATGATTCGATAAGTATTACAAGATCCAGTAAATTTATTTTAACTATTTAGGCATCTTGCCGCAGCGTATGAATGTGGTCTATGGTGCTAAAGCCTTTTCGGAAGCCTGCTTGTTCGGGAGGCTGGAAGTCGTCGAACCTGCGAGCGAGACGATTCGTGATGACCCTAGAAAACAGCTTGTAGACATGGCTCAGGAGGGATATCGGTCTGTAGTTTTTCAGGAGGGTATTGTCACCTTTTTGAAAAACAAAACCACCACGCTCCTGTGCCACGCCTTAGGCGTTTCGCCTTTAAGAATGACGGAATTAAATAGCTTCTGAAGCGCTTTAAGAACCAGTTTGCCACCCGCTTTCAGAAGCTCAGCCGTAATTCCATCATCTCCAGCCACCTTATCGTTCTTGAGCTGTTTCAGGGCCATACCAATCTCGTACAGGCTGACGTCCGGGATATCGTCGGTGTAGTGCCGGGTTAGTCTGGCTCTAGGATCATTAGCCAGGCTTACAACAGGTGCGTGTGTTGATGTGTATAACTCTCCGTAGAATTTCTCCATCTCACCCAAAAGCTCGGGCTTGGAAGTGACGATCCTACCATCCCCAGTCTTCAGCTTCGCAAGTAGACTCTGTCCAACAGACACTTCTCGTGCGAACACTTTGGAGCCTTTGTTCCGCTCGATAGCCTCTTTAATACAATTTGTATTAAAATGGCGTATATCGCGAGTCAGAGACTTTGAGATCTGTCTGTTAAGGCATCTGATGCGCGAAGCGTCATCAGGGGATTTTAAGATAGATCTTGGAGATCTTCTTCTGTCTTTTTGAACGGAGGGTTTTGTAGAACTTATACCCTCCCTTTTGGAGAGTTTCCACAAACCTGTTGTTGTAGTCGTCCACATCTACGCATTCACCGAGGCATTCGAAGCGGTTTTGTAGTTCGATCTGAAAGCTCTCGGGGTTTTGGAGTTGTGTTGACGCTGGACGGAGCGTAGACTTCATAATCCGAGAGCGTTCGAGCCTAATGTTGAGGTTCAAGATGCCTCTAACAATACGGTGATCACTCCCGGTTTTTACCGCATGGATCACGGAGACATCGTTGAACACTTGCCTTCTCGTTGACATTATGAAGTCTATCTCGTTTTTGGTCTGACCATCGGGGCTGAGCCAGGTCCACTTGCGGTGCAATGGTTTCCTGAAAAAAAGAATTCATCGCAAAGAGTCCTTCCCTTTCCATGAAATCCATTAGCATCTGACCTCTGGGATTCCGATTTCCAACTCCAAATTGCCCCACTTTCGTCTCGTCCGCCTCTCGCATGCCCAGTTTTGCGTTAAAGTCCCCATGACAACGGTGTAGTGGGTTTTGGAGGAATGTATGGCTCTACTGACGTCCTCATACATAGCCTCCACCTCATCGTCAGAGTGTTTAGACGTCGGGGCTTAGACCTGTATAACCTTTAACGAATATCGTTTTGTTATTCTCAGTACAAGGTACGCCACCCGAGTCGAAAGGCTCCCGACTTTAACCACGTTGTTCACGAGGACTTGTGGACAATAAACCCGACACCACCCTGGGACAGCTGGTCGCCTTCCCGGAAATAGAGCAGGTTGCCAGACTTCAGGATTATCGAGTCCTCTCTCTCTCTTCGGACTTCAGATAACCCCACAATGTCCCAGCGCAACCGGCTCAGTTCTTCCTCCAGTTCGACAATCTTCTAATCGGTCCGTAGTGTGCGCGTGTTAAATGTTGCCAGGGCCAAAGGTCGTCGTTTGTGATGGTAGCCGGACCTCTGCCGGAGATTCTTAGCACCCCTTGCTTCGCCGTAACCGAGTCCGCTACCGTAGACTGGAATAGCGGAGCTGCCGGGGACTAGGGGCCTGGGCTGTATCGTGTGCATCATTGGGGGGGTTTGCCATAATCCCCACGCTTGGCAGGCGGGTTGGGGATCGCGGTGATTTGATATTACACAGGAGAAGCGCTGCTGCCCGCTTCCCTGGTGATTTCCCTTAGTCGCCTCTTACGACACCCACGGGAGGATATGGGTTGGTACAATTCTAGGCCCGGTACCACAAGGGTCAGGTCCGTCTTCAGGATCAGGACTCGAATCCGATCCAACTGCAGCGTGGAGTGAGACAAGGAGATGTCATATCTCCTAAATTGTTCACTGCTGCATTGGAAGATGTCTGCAAGCTCCTGGACTGGGAAGGACTTGGCATCAACATCAACGGCGAGTACATCACTAATCTCCGTTTCGCAGATGATATCGTGGTCATGGCTGAGACCCTGGAAGACTTGGGCAAAATGCTCAATGACCTCAGCAGAGCTTCCCAACAAGTGGGCCTAAAAATGAACATGGATAAGACGAAGATCATGTCGAACTCTCATGTCGCACCCACTCCAATTGTAGTTGGTTGCTCTGCACTCGAAGTTGTTGACGAGTATATATACCTGGGACAGACAGTCCAACTAGGTAGGTTCAACTTCGAGAAAGAGGTGTCTCGGCGAATCCAGCTCGGTTAGGCAGCTTTCGGGAAGCTACGCTACATCTTCTCGTCGTCCAAGATACCACAGTGTCTCAAGACAAAAGTCTTTGACCAGTGTGTGTTGCCAGTGATGACTTACGGAACTGAAACGTGGTTGCTCACAATGGGCCTCATACGAAGGCTCAGAGTCACACAAAGGGCAATGGAAAGAGCTATGCTAGGAGTTTCTCTGCGTGATCGAATCAGAAATGAGGAGATCCGAAGAAGAACCAAAGTCACCGACATAGCTCTGCGAGTCGCTAAACTTAAGTGGCAGTGGGCAGGGCACATTGCTCGTAGGATCGATGGCCGATGGGGCAGCAAGGTTCTGGAGCGGCGGCCACGTACTGGAAGACGCAGCGTAGGGAGACCCCCAACAAGGTGGACCGATGACCTGGTGAAGGTCGCGGGAAGCCGATGGATGCGGGCAGCACAAGACCGATCATCGTGGAAAGCCTTGGGGGAGGCCTTTGTCCAGCAGTGTCCACTGCTGGATCTATAGGCTGAGGAAGAAGGAAGAAGATTTAGGCATCTGTGAATAACGACACGCGTGACAAAGATGTAATGTGCCACAACCCGAGAGGGAAAGTAAAACAAGTCACTCTTCATAATAACGACATGCGTGACAAAGATGTAATGTGCCACAACCCGAGAGGGAAAGTAAAACAAGTCACTCTTCATAATAACGACATGCGTGACAAAGATGTAATGTGCCGCAACCCGAAAGGCAAAGTAAAACAAGTCACTCTTCATAATAACGACATGCGTGACAAAGATGTAATGTGCCGCAACCCGAAAGGCAAAGTAAAACAAGTCACTCTTCATAATAACGACATGCGTGACAAAGATGTAATGTGCCGCAACCCGGGAGGGAAAGTAAAACAAGTCACTCTTCATAATAACGACATGCGTGACAAAGATGTAATGTGCCGCAACCCGGGAGGGAAAGTAAAACAAGTCACTCTTCATAATCAATGTTGACCTATTAGGAAATAAAAACGACGGTTTCAAGCTAGCTCCAATCGATTTTGTAGTTTTGCTGTGAAAGGGCATCAAACATTATACTCAGTCTCCGCACTTCGCACGACTTTTTGTGCACACTTTTTTATGCGCATTGAATTTTCAGCAGTGGACTTAACACTGAGTGTTCAAAAACTAATCCGCTATATAATCCCGCCTCGATATTTAATCGTCGGCCGTGCCTACGTAGTCTACGTAGACTTACAGACCAACATAATTATATGCGTGTATAACACAATAACAGTAAAAAAAATAATCAAAATCAAAGCATTTATTTCAAATAAACCAGTTACAGACACTTTTGAATTGTCAGAAGGTCGGTCATTCAGTAAGGTGAAGCTAGTCGCCCATTCCAAAGAGTAGGTGTAGGTAGGTACCTATGGAGAAGAACGGGCAAGAAACTCCATAGACACTCTTTTAAATTATGAAGCTACAATATAAATACAAATATTTGATTACATCATTTATGTTGAAATCAACCGTGTGGGAACGATGCAGAAATATATTGTATGCTAAGAGTGTCCAATAAGGAAAACACACAAAAAAAATAAAACAACAATTCAGAAATAAAAATACGACGTGGCAGCTAAGAGATGTCGAGTCCCCCCTGACGGCGTCCGTTCACGAACATGACGTATGGATCAGCATCAATCAGCTCAACCATATTGAAGGGAACCTAATGACCCAACACACACGCCACCACCAGCGAGACAGTGGGATTGGCTTTCATTTTGACAGTTCGACAACATTTGTTCCGTGCGGAAATCGAACCCGCGACACGCAGTATAGCAGTCCATAGCTTAGCCACTGCGCCATCTAAAATTATTTCTTAAAAATAATAGATTTCGTTTCTATCTTTAGAGATATATAACTTTTTGCTTTACTTTTATTGTCATTCAAATTAATAATGTATAATAAAAGGTGCTAAAAAGTAAAAGCGGGCGCTACATCGGTGCCTTCATCGTCGTTCAGACTATCCATAATACAGACGTACAAGTGCACGTTGAAGTTTCAATGAAGCGCCTTTCAAGTGTGTCGGACGTTCCAACGAGCGCTGGTATTTTAAAATTGCCTAGTCGTCGTGCAAAGGACCCGCACTCAATAGATTATAGAGCATGCGACGGGCCATTTTTCAAGCTGGAGGCGTGAGTGTGGGCGGGGAGACCAGGGAGCGGGGAGGAGAGCACTACATCGATACTAAATGTAGTTTTTGTGGTGCGCTGACATTGATTTTCACTCTTCGTCAGCAGCTATCTGACGGGCATGAAATCTGCCCCGAGGAGATAAAGAGAAGGATGACAAGAGGAACGTTAGCCACCGGAGTGGCTGACCCACCGCGATATTCGTCCATCCCATCACGTTCCGTTGCCAATACAGACACCAGGGCTAATCCACGTATACAGGCTACGCGCACCATGTGTGCTGCCCATGCCCCTGTACTATCTGCCCGCGTAGACCGCGTCCATTGCGTAGGCCGCGTCCACTGCGCAGCCCATGCCGTCCGCTCTGACCCACGCCAACCGTGTGTCCTCACGCGTCCCTGGAGAGTTCATGCTCACCACCATACCTCACGTCCCCGCCTGCACCCCGGCACCCTGCACCCCGGCTGCCGCATGCGAGGATGTTCAAAGCCATGCCAGCAGTGCCAGCTTCGCGCATTCTTACATCCGGTTCCCGCCGCTCGCTGGCTCTCTTGAGTCATGATGATGAGCCACGAGACTCGAACCCGTGATCCGGACGGCAGCCCACCGTGGGAGGAATGGATCCATTGGTACTGGTTTCCGGATACGTTTCTGTATTCCGATTCCGTTTGGCTACGAGTTCATTCTCAGCGATAGTGGTTGCCGGAGGTTCTGCCAGACAACTCCGCCGCCGAAGAAAAGGATTGGCGGTCAAGTCGCAGGCCTCCTATCTACCACAACAGCGATGGTAAGCCCTCCCTTGAGAAGTTCCTAGAAAGGCGCCACGGCGCCCCTCACCTTCGCCCGACGCAGGTCCTCACCAGACACGGCCTTCTTCCTTCCAGATAAGGTGGAGGAAATGCCAGGTCACCACTGTGGGATCGCCCTGAGGACACGGAAGACCAAACTGGAGGACTGCCGGCTTAGGATGAGCACCGTCGTATTCTTTGTGGCAGCGACCGGCATGGATCTTTCTGCCTTCGGCACTAGGCCGCCGTTGTCTGAAGCAAGAGTGCCTGGCAGGTCAGCTCCGCGGATTGTTCGAAAGAGATACCGTGGCCCTGTGCCCAGGCAAGCGAGGAACACGGTGATTTTAGTCAGTAAAACTGACACGCACTTCCGCTCCGCTCAAAGCGGGACCTCTCACACTGTAAACAAGTGCGTGTCGGACTCACGCACAAAGGGTTCCGTACCATTGATTTATGAAATTAAAGAAATTAAGTTACATATTTGTGTGAAAGATTACGCGGTAATAAGCGGTTTACGATTTACGAGGTATTAAAAAAAACTACTTACTAGATCTCGTTCAAAACAATTTTCATTGGTAGTTTTTATAATAATTTATTTATTTATTTATAGTTAGCTAAAACTGTACAAACCCAATTACATTAACTAACATAGAGACAAACAATTACATTAATTAACTTAAAAAACCACTACTACATATGTTTTTTCAGATTTTTCATTTTCTCATTTTAGAAGTTAGAGGGGGCGGGGGGGGGGGTTTCTCACTCTCAATACTCTCGTTCCGTACGCGCGTGTGTCCTTGGTGGCTAAGAAAATCTTTTCCGCATTCAAAATGGCGTTTTGTGTAATGCGTAGATGCACGAATTATTTTAGAAAAGCCAACAAAAGTCATGGAATCCCATATCATAAGTAAGTATTCCAAAATATTTAGATACATAATATAGTTTCAATTATTTTGTCAAACATTCTTACTGCTAATGCTTAGGCGGCCATTGTAAGTAAAAAAAGAGAGAGCTAATTGGATTTCTTGCGGGAGTGATAAAGACGCGAACGCATTTGACATTAGATTAGTTGCACAGAAGCGATAATGTTTATGGTGACTTTTATACCTACAATTATAGTTCTGTTTCACTTTATTTTCGCGCCTGTGTCCTTAGTTACAATTTATGAACATCTTATTGCAACAGTTAAGTAAAACATTGATAAAATTACGAGTTTATTTTGCGTTGCTAAGTAATAGAGTCAAATGACATGAAATTATTAAATGGGACAATGTGAGTCGATATTAAATGAACATGAAGTATACAATAATATAAATAAATATTACCTACGCTCACACCAATTAGCCTAGTACATAAAAATATATACAGAATGTTTGCATAATGATTTACATTTGAAAAATTAAAATAGGATTTGAAATATAGTAAATATAGATTAAACCGGATTAATTTCACTAATTACTATGGTTTGTAATTGTTTATTTTAATCCATTGGGTTTCCTTAAATCACAGTCACAAACTATGAAATAGGTAGGTACACTTTAATCAAGTATTACAAAACTTCAATGACATACATTAAAGTTTTGTAATACTTGATTGAAGTGTAAAACAGTTCAAAAAAAAAAACACCAAATTGAGCACCTACTACCACCTACCAAATTACCTACTACTCTGTTATATTTCCTCTCTGCATTCTTGTTATTCTTTGGCAAACTTGTTAGTGATTGGTTGGCAAACGTCTTTAGTTTCCATTTAGGCGCAAACGACAAACACTAGCCATCTTTTTTTTTATCCTTTAGTTGCGCGGGTTGCGCCCCATCTCATTCGCACTGTACCAATATAGTTAAATGTACGCAGTATAAAAATATGCTCGGCTGCGTTCGCGCACATTTTTACGGTTAGTTTCTTAGCATATCACATATGAAATACGTAGTTCATTTGGGTCGTAGAAGTAAACATTGGTGACACCGCAAAATCCGAGAGATGTGGTGATGATATATCATTTCTTTTTACCCGACTGCCAGGAGGGTTATGTTTTTAGCTCCTATCTTGTATGTATTATTCTTTATTACCTAGTATCTCTAGAACCGCTGAACGGATTTTCACATTTGAGGTATCGTTAGATTTGACTTAATTGCCCAACTGCTACTAGATAGGTGAGATTTTAAAAAACCTAAAATGGCGGATGTATGACGCCATATTGTGAGATATGAAGAAATAAATTTCTACCAAGCATATCGAGTGGGATATCAAAATGAAGGATTTTAAACACTGATTCTAAATATGTATATAACTTAATATTAAATGGAACAAAAAAAAGAATTACATGTTTTTTTCTGCCAAGCATATCGAGTTGGGTATCAAAATTAAGGATTTTAATCACTGATTATAATAAAAATATTGATTCTAAATATATTTTATATAAAAAAGTCTTTAAATATAAAATTGCCGTTTAATAGGGAAAAAAAATCTTTTGTATTAATTGAAGTAATTACCCATGCAGTCAATGTATTTTTGCCAACACAGTGGCAGTTTATTGATTCTTAAAGAAATCAGCTGGACGAGAGGCAAGTGGCAGTCTCCGAATGGGGCAATGCCAAACTTGTAGCATTCAATACCGCCAAAACACAGGCGTCTCTTTTCACCCCCAAAAGGAGCCCGTTCACCTTGGCTCCTACTTTTCGAAATGTATCCTTGGAGTGTACCGACCTCCTTCAGCTTTTGGGAGTTGAGATTTCCTCCACCCTAAATTTTGGGCGGTTTGAGTCCAAAGCCAAGGTGGCTGCCAAGGAACTTGGCGTTATCGCAAGGGTCCGGCGGTACTTCACACCAGGGCAGCTTTTAATGTTGTACAAAGCACAGGTCGGTTCGTGTAGAGTACTGCAGCCACATTTGGGCTGGTACTGCTAAGTGTCACCTGGCCACTTTGGATTCAGTGGAGAGGCGGGCGAAGAGGCTGATTGGTAACCCTGACTTAACTCGAGACGGTCTCCAAAGCCTAGAGCACAGGCGTAGAGTAGGCAGCCTTTCGGTCTCTTATAGGATGCATTTTGGGGAGTGTGCGAGGGAATTGGAAGATTTAATTCCCCCCTCTCCGTTCCACCATCGGACGACCCGTCGTACGGCAAGTTTCCACCCTTACGTTGTTAACACCACTACGATCCGGACGAAGCGTTTCGCCTCCTCCTTTATACCGCGTACATCGAGGGACTGGAACAATTTGCCAGCGGCGGTGTTTCCGTCGGACTACAATTTGAGTGTCTTCAAGGCTAGAGGGAATAGGCTCTTAATAAACTAATAGTGCGCTTTACCATCAACGACTGCGTCACTACTTAACATCAGGCGGGATTGCGGTCAAGCGCTAGTTTATAATTTAATTTAAAAAAAAAATCTATTCAAATTCTGGAAAAAGTAGTAGGCTGTAGGCGAAAGGTCCGGTGAGTAGGGTGGATGATGAAGAGCCTCCAACCCCATCAACCTTTTATTGCAACTTGAAGACTGTCTGTTGTGCGGTATGAGGTCGCGTGTTGTCGTTCAGGAGCAGCGGAGAGGAGCGATTGACCAATGCTGGTTGGAGATGTGCCAGTTTCTCCATCATTGTGTTCAGTTATTCACAGTACACATCTGCAGTAATGTTTATCCCGTTTGGTAAGAAGATGTGATGAATCACACCGGTTAGACCACCAAACAGGGACCATCGCTTTTCTAGGGGTAAGATTTCGTTTGGGGCATTGTTTAGGTGCTGAACCAGGATCTAATCAACTTGCTAAGCAATGCAATGCAATGTTTTTCATAGTTCCTTCATTTGTTTGTCTGTTGAGCACTGCCAGGCACGTCTCGCGTATTTCGCGCTGGCGATCATTAAGTTCGTGGGCACCCATTTGGCAAGATATTTTACCTTGCCAATTCGACACATATGGTCCAATATAGTTTGTATCTTTTGTTTGTTTTGTCCAAATCTGTTGTTTTATCAACCGTAGATTGTGTATCATCAGCTTCCACAATCGTCTTCAATTCGTCATTGTCGACCAAAAGTCTTCAGACGACCGCGGGGTTCATTTTTAAAGTCGCAATTCCCAGAACGGCAGTGAGCAAACCAATAACAAGTGCTGCGTTGGTTTGTAGTGTTAGCTCCGTAAACGTCATAGATGTTGCGTGCCGCTTGTGCCGCGTTGTTAGCATAACGGTACTCATATTCCATAATTACTCGAATTTTTAACGTATCCATAATGACGAAAAAGATTAAAATGTGATGGAAATGAACCACTAATCAATAAACAAATGACTACTTTTGGAAAAAAAGAGCTCCATGTTGAAACAAACAAAAAAGCAAGATAAAATGAATTTGAAATTAGAATTATTAGCCAAACAGGTTTTTTTTTTATTTGAAATGGCCAGTACTGCAGAATGGCAATTTCATAAGTAAATAACTATTATAATGTGCAGTATAAATTGTAAATGGAAAGGAAAAAAATGTGCTACATTAATATTATGTACTTATATAACGCGACCATGACAGAAAAGTTAGAAAAGCTCACAAAAGTATACAATGTTAGTGCTGTAGACATCTCATTTGATCCTAAAACATATGGTTAAAAACCACGAGAGGAATACATACCTGAAGATCCCAATAAATCAAGTAGTATACCAAACCAACCCAAATTAGGTATAAGCTCTCGAGCCATGCTAAGACGGAACATCAGTGCTAACCATGGGCTGGTTAACGGTGCTATGGGTATTATCCGACGAATAGATTGGCCAGCACTACGCAGAAAGCAGTTGAAGCCAGGAAAACTACCACAAGCGGTATTTGTGGAGCTCGATGACACAAGTATAACAGGGAACCTACCTGGTATTGGAGTCTGGATCCAGCTTCGTGCTACAGAATTTGATGCTTTACGTGGTAAAGGCAAGATTGAGCGACGAATGTTTCCCTTAATTTTATGCTGGGCAGTGACGGTGCATAAACTACAGGTTACAACTTTAGACCCAGCAGTTGCAGATTTAAGTAGAAACTTATTTGCATAAGGTCAAGCTTACGTTGCTTTGAGTAGAATGAGGACTCTTTCCGGACTTGATATCAGTTTTCTTAACCCTAACAAATTGCTAAATCAACCACATGACATAAACTCATTTAAGGAATTAATCCGGTTACGTAATATTTCTTAACTAAAAAGACATAAATTTATTAATAATTAAATAAACAAAAAAACCACTTGCATGGATAACAATGACAATTAAAAATCAACTGAAAAGACTAAAACAAGATGAAAATTCAATGATAAGGCATTTAAAAAAAATAACAATGATAAATCCAGAAACCTACATTGAAACAGTACCAAACCTATGTACAGACGACATCACATCAAGCTACTACAATCTGTCAGATTTCCTTATTAGATTTTCAACATTATCTCTACAGCATTAAGGCTCTATGTTGATTGGAAATATCTGACCGTTTGGGGTAGCTTGACCTGCTGTCGTCCGTACCTACGTAATTAATGTACACTTAGAAATTTCAGCACAAAAGTCAGTCAGTTTAAATTTTTTGCAAAATTATAAACAGAATTACATTCGGAGGCATACACAAAGCGCGTATCTTGTACATATGAATGTATGTAATATTCTTTATTATCTTGTATCTCCAGAACCGGCTAACGGATTTTCACATTTGAGACATCGTTAGATTTGTCTTAGACGGTGACATTAAAAAAAAAATGACGGATGTTTGACGCCATAATTATGAGGTAATTTTTATTAACCAAACTTATCGAATTGGTTTTAAAATGAAGGATTTAAAATACTCATTAGAAAATATGTATATAACGTGCACTTTTAATATTAAATGGAACGATGAAAAAAGAAATTAAACAATTTTTTTAAGTTTTCCAACATTAGAAACATAATTTGTTAAAACTAAAAGATAGAAATAAAAAATATTATATAGAAACAAAAAAACCCGCCTGTATAAAACTCTAACGAACTGAAAAGGTAGAAACAAGTTGAACAATCGCAGTTGGGGGACTTCTTAGCTAGATAAACAAGTATTCCATAGAACAGTCCCCCAACTGCGATTGTTCAACTTGTTTCTACCTTTTCAGTTCGTTAGAGTTTTATGCAGGCGGGTTTTTTGTTTTTAAATAATATTTTTATTTAATATTATATCAATGATACGAACTGACATGGTTAAAGACTATTTTTAATAAATTAATGATAATCATTAAATGGTAATACTTATAATTTAATGATCTAATCTAATAGCACTAACATTGTTTCATCTAGTTTGGTTTGAGCTACGTACGTAACTTGTTGTGAAATCTGTGCTTTTATGAACATTCACGCACACGGAAGTGTTAAGTTGTTCGGTTGCAAATATTGTACAGTATAATCATGTCCAAGCCATTTTAAACTAACCTTTTTTAATTAGCATCGTTTGTACACAATGAGAGTGTGTGAACACAACAAGCCTGGCCCCTCTCCCTCCCAAGCTGCCTGCCATCATTAGTATTGAGCGCCGTACAAACTAATTACCTACTAGTACTAGTAGTAGTACTAGTTCTTGCAATAAGTATAAAGCCGGCTTCGTCTTTAAAACACTTCGATCACCTATTTTTACTTGTGGTTTTAAAACTGGAGTAAACCTACTGTCAGATCTGTGCAACTTAAAACCAATCGCTTCTGAGAATTAACAGATAAACTTTTCCGTGTTATACTTTTAAATATCAGCTTCCACTCGCAGCTAAATCGCCGTAAGAAGTTTAGCGAAGACTCGTCTAACTGTAACTCAATTAGCGCTAAGAATCGAGTTTCAAAGCTTGAAGCTTGAGACTTCTTAGGCTGAGAGTCAGCACTTTTTGAACGTCAATATTACATAAGACAGTCCCCCAAAACGCCCACCCATCGACACTTCCTAGTGCTTTCGCTGGGAAGAAGAAATGGCGGAAAAAACTCCCCAGCAGCACAGCTGTCTGTTCATTTAAAAAAACACATGACTTTATACAATACTATGTATAGTGATGAACACAAGAAAATAGAATAACAATGAAATTAATGACCATATGCCAGCTACCACGCCAAAATAGCAGCAAAGCAAAACATTAAAATGTAAATAACTAAAAACTTATTACTCCAATGAAGACCCAGGCATAAAGGGCGTGACAGCTTACATAATATGTAAGCTGTAAATATTAGTAAATATTATTTATGCATAATAAAAAAAGTGAATTTTAAGAACTCTTAAAACGTGTCAGTAAGCTAATTCCGGAAAAACAACACGAACATTGTCCTTAGTTAATCAGAGCGATCAGCTATTCTTATCATTTAAATAATCATTTACGGAATAATATGCCTTTGAAAAAAGCTTGGATTTAATTTCTGCTTTAAATGCATTGTAAGGCAAGTCTAGCAAAGCAGAGGGTAACTTGTTCTAAAAAGTTATACCAAGCCCAACAAAAGAGTTATGAACCTTTTGAAGTCGGTGAAAAGGGGCTCGCAGTTTTTCCTTGTTTCTGGTGTTACCTAATATTATGAACATCGCAGTTTTTTGTGTACACGTGAATATTTTGCCTATCATATATAAAATGTTGGCTAAGATGAATTGCGAAGCAACCGTGAGATTAACTTACTTATGTTAGTTTGGCTTTCAGATACAGGCGCTATGTGAAGTGATACATCTCCGTGCGGGTCTTGTGCGTGTTATGGTGTGTCCAGACAGGGCATGCAGAGAGCGTGGCAACAACGCGCGGCATCCGCAGGACACAAATTTCCCGCGCGATTTGTTTAGACCTGCGTGGCAGTGCTGTGCGCCATGTCCGACACATGACGCGCTCTTTATATCGTATTCAAACCACAATGAAAGCGGCCGCGTGTGTTGTAGCTCCGCTTATTATTCGTAAATTACGTAAAAGAAGGAACAGAAAACATTGAAATTAAAAGCATATTGTTGTTTTTAACTGTGTCAAGTCACTTTAATTTTTTCTAGGTTTTATTCTAAGGCTCCGTTTGATACAGAAGGTCTTTTACGTGAGCTGAAAGATAAATTTCGTGTATTATAATGACATCTTTACACGTTACCCGATATTTTTTTTAAATAAATTAACACTACTGTACAGGGGCACTTTGCGGGATCGGATTACGTAATACAACGGATGCGTGACGTATAAATCAATCTGTTGCGTCTGGGCGACTAAAGGGGCTGTGGAGCCCCCGCTCCGCTGTACGCACGTGCCTACTGACCGCTATGATCTGCCGTGAATTGCGCCTGCTTGGTAACCAAACTGGAACCGATTTTCAGTACATTTTGAAAAAAATATAACACATCCGGGTTTCGTACAAACAAAAAATAATGGTGTATTTCAATAAGACGAATTGATTTCGTTCACTTTATCCATTTTACTTGATAAAACACGTCCGTTCACACACACCAACACTAAAAACGTTCGCGGCGATCGTCGTGAGTGGTAGGGGGGCCACCGCGCTCGAAAGCCGCTTTATGTTTGGACACACTTTTTCACGCGGTTTCACCCGCGTAGTTTTCGATATGCTCCACTCCTATTAGTCGCAGCGTGATGTTATATAGCTTAAAGCCTTCCCGGATTAAAGGTTTATCAAACGCTAGGAATTTTTAAAATCGAACCAGTAGTTCCTGAGATTAGCGCGTTCAAACAAACAAACTCTTCAGCTTTCTATATTGAATGATAAATCCCCACTAATATATAAAGCTGAAGAGTTTGTTGAGTTTGATACTGATCTATCATTTAGCCATCTTCCTATCTTCTACATCCTTCGAGCCAATCGGGCGGGACCTCGCGAGTTTCGGTATTCGTTTTCCCTTAGGAGTGTTGTGTCCTCTTATACCTATTAGTGTAAGTTGTGTTCCAAGGGTCCTTCAATGAAACTCCATAAACGCATAACTATTTATATTTGAGACACATACAATCTGTACAGAGGTATTTGGTCGACTGACTTATAAATCTACCTATCTGTAATTGAGTAACGAGTCTTGTGATCTCATCGTACTAAAAAAGGAAATGTGCTGCAGGCACAGGAGTAACGTGTGTCAACTGTATTAAATAACTTGTGAGTGTACTCGTTCAGATGTCAGTATATTGGATTGCAGTGATACCTGTGAACTGTGGAGATTCTTTGCATAAGCACAGAACTTTAGCATAACTTTTGTAATAAAACCCTAGCAGCACAGGCTGGCGTCGATAAATTAATAAACAAGAGCACCGTCCTTAAGCATACCAAGCAGCGCATTCAGGACGGAACGTCTTGAGCAGCAAGCAGCACTTCGGTATTTTTGCAGCAGCGGCAGGGCGTTAGTGCCTCGCTACATCAAAGCAGCGGCATTTGGAGTGCAACAGCAAACCAGCAGTTTTGTACTCACCAGTTTTCTACAAGAACTTTCCAAATTTTTAGTTTTCTGAAATATGGTCTACAACTATCTATTTGATTGAGCTTCCACATTACCCTTATGTACTTTTGTACTTTGAATATTTTCTGTTTTTCAGCACAGTTTCCCTTAAATATGATTCCGTATCTTAAAATACTTTCAATATTACCATAATATGCTGTCAGAACTGCGACCTTGTTAAGTTTTTTTGTGAGCATATACAATGCATACGATTGAGTACTCAACTTTGTACAAAGGATCTCTGCGTGCACTTTCCAATTTAGGCCTCTCAATCTACATTAAGGCCTAAAAATGTTGTTGTATCTACTTCAGTAATACTTTCGTCATCGTACTATATAATTTAAATATTCGTCATTAGGGGAATTCTATTTTTAAATGTCATTAGGTGTGTTTTACATAAATTAATTTTTAGATTACATAATGTCAGCCATTGTATTATATTATTAAGGGTGTCAAAAATGTCAGAATCGATAAGCGTCTTATTTTTGCCTGTAAATACAACAATACTTTCGTCCGCGAACATAATAGTCGGATGTTTTGTTGTTTTCGGAAGGTCTTATTACACTTCCCTTGTGGTATACCTCGATTAGTTTTGCTATAATCTGATATAAAATGTGCCTCTATTTTAAGTTTCGGACATAAGCGTGTTATTTGGGTACACTGTTTTCTTCTTGTAAGATAGGATTCAATTAGATCTATGGCTTACCTCCTATTCCATAAGCGTTGATTTTTTTTAACAATATTTCATGATCTACACAGTCAAACGCTTTTGTGAGATTCATGTATAGTGCGCAAACGGGAACCTTCTTATCTACACCATCTATAACCACATATAAAAAGTTATAAATGGCCATATTTATACTTTTGCCTTGCCTAACATCAACCTGTTCTTTTACAAAAAGATTACATGTTGCTAAAAATTGGTCAATTCTATCATGTATTAATTAGCTTTTCAAAGATTTTAGAAATGGTGGGTATCAAAGCGACAGATCGATAACAAGTCAAGCAACTTGGATCACGTTTTTTAAATAATAGTTTGATTATTGTGAATTTAAATTTGTCAGGAAATAAAACATAGTGATTTTTTTATTTCTGATTGTCCAGTCACAAATATGGTGACCGCTCTTTGCATTTGAGCTTGTAGTAATTGTTTTTATTGTAAAAGCAGGTGTTTGCGCCCCATAGAGGTATATAAGCAGTGCATACTCTTATCATTTTCTAATTGGAAACACCCGAATCGTATTATAATTGTATAATATAATTTTTGTACTACAGTAAAAACTTTATTAAAACACTACACTAAAACCCACACTGCCATCTTTTGGGGCTAGCGAAAACTAGCTAACACACATCACAATTTAGAATGTACATATGTACGCGGAACGTGGTTTCGTCACTAGCGCTACGGAGTGTAGAGCGATGTAGGTACGAACTAAATATGCTTCTTTTTTTAGTGTGTGTGGTCATGTTTTGAATGAAATTGTTTGATTGTATGCGTAAACTTTTCTTGTGCGACCGTGCAATTTCATTGAGTTTATAAGCCAAAATAAGCCGTGCCTACTATGCGCCGGCCAATTTAAGAAGCTGTACAAATGTCATAATTGTTTTTCGTTAAAAGACATATTTATTTTACCAGCCTCACAATAAATCATAATAAATTACTCCAATTTTTGTCGCCATATTGATGTTTGGTGTTGTTTTGAGGGCAACTGAATTGAATTAGTTTATTTACTTTAGATAAGTATACCTTGTCTATAAAGTCGTGAAAATGGATGTTTCTTGAACTAACAATTTTAAAAGTAGAGCAACACTAAATCTTAGTAAGCATAATACATCGAATGTCATCGACAGTCATCGATTTGTTTTGTGACTTGTTATTTATTGCAATTTGTATTAATTTTCAATTTTATTTACACATAACATCAAAGAAATGTGTTAAATCCATTGATAAAATATTAAATAGATACGTCACTCATCATCCCAGCGTTAATCCCAGTCGCATCCGAAGCCTTTTCAGCTTTGGAGTCTGGGGTCCGCTTTACCAGTCAAACTGCTCATATGGCTAAATTTCGACATTTTCCGTGAAGCGACTGCCGTCTGACCTCCACAACCCGAAGGCGACATCGAAGCATTGCAGTTAGACCAATTGTTGGACTTTTGAGGGCTCCAAGAACCCGTAACGACTGCCACTAGATGTTCGTATGGCAACCGGGACCAACGGCTTAACGTGCTTTCCGAGGCACGACCAGACCAGTGCAAATATTCATATTCATGCATACAAATATTTGCACCGTGCGGGGATCGAACCTGCGCCACCTGGCGCAGCGGCCGCGTCCGCTACCGCTACGCCACGGAGGCTGTCGATAAATAGATACGCGTCACTATGTAATGAAATGGTACAAAAGAACGTAAGTCCTGCAAGTCGCTTTAGTCACTCCCGATACTCTCGTTCCGTACGCGCGTGTGTCCTTGGTGGCTAAGAAAATCTTTTTCGCATTCAAAATGGCGTTTTGTGTACTGCGTAAATGCACGAATTATGGTAAAAAAGCCAACAAAAGTCATGGAATCACATATCATAAGTAAGTATTCCAAAATATTTAGATAAATAATATAGTTTCAATTATTTTGTCAAACATTCTTATTGCTAATGCTTAGGCGGCCATTGTAAGTAAAAAAAGAGAGAGCTAATTGGATTTCTTGCGGGAGTGATAGACATAGATTAGTTGCACAGAAGCGATAATGTTGATGGTGAATTTTATACCTACAATTACCTCTAGTTCTATTTCACTTTATTTTCGAGCCTGTGTCCTAAGTTAAAATTTATAACATCTTATTCAACAGTTAAGTAAAACATTGATAAAATTACGTGAACGTTTATTTTGCGTTGCTAAGTAACAGAGTCAAATGACATGAAATTATTAAATGGGAAAGTGTGAGTGGATATTAAATGAACACGAAGTATAATAATAATAATATTAATATAAATAAATATTTCCTACGCTCACACCAATAATTAGCCTAGCTCCAAACCTAAGCTTTAGGTAAAGGTTTGTGTACATACATAGTAACAAATATATATTTTAATAGAAATATATACAGAATGTTTGAATACTGATTTACATTTGAAGAATCCATTCATACTAATATTATAAATGCGAAAGTAACTCTGTCTGTCTGTCTGTTACGCTTTCCCGCCTAAACCTCTCAACCGATTTTAATGCGGTGCTAAAAATTAAAATTCATTTTATTCCGTTTCCTTTAATCACAGTCACAAAATAATAAATACACTTCAATCAAGTATTACAAAATTCAATGACAAACATTGAAGTTTTGTAATCCTTTATTGAAGTGTAAAACTGTTAGTAAAAAAATATATGGACCTAATTGAGCAACTCTGTTATATGTATTTCCTCTCTGCATTTTTTGTTATTCTTTGGCAATCTTGGTGCGCTGATTCTATTTAAGCGCAAACGACAAATACTAGCCATCTTTTTCTTCTCTATGCTTTAGATTGCGCCCCATCTCACTCACAATGTACCTGTGTATACCGAATAAAAATATGCATGTGTGCTGCTGCTGTATTCGGTACATTTTTTTTGGTCAGTTTGTTAGAATATATCATATCTGTTTAATATTATATCAATGGTTAAATCTGAGAAAAACAAACCGGAGTGGAGCTCGGGAAATTATTTTTAAAGTTTATCATCAATGTTTGTTAGTACACCAAGCTGGACAAATTTTATCAAATATGGATGATATTTACGCTTGAACAGTTGCTAAAACAGGCATGTAATCAGGTTACTGTTTGTTTTTATCTACTAGGAGTTTCAAATTTACTAAGTAAACGGTTTTAAGACTAAAATAAAGATTGTTTACATTGCGAATTTATAGGTTAGATTATAAGTATAAGCAGACCATATAGTAGTGCGTTTTGATATTGTAGGTCGTTTAATTAACCTCTGATTGTATTAAATGAATTATATCATGTTGGGAATTAAAGTTAGTGCAATCCATCTTTTGATAGAAATTGCATATTATTATTTTTATTTTTCAGGAAAATGTGAGAGTAAACTCTTTATCAAGATATATATGAGTTAGTTATTCCTTAAGTGAAGATAGTAGGCTGATGACAGCAGTAGCGCAGACGTTGTTAGCCCTAGAGTGGGCGCGTCTTTTTACCCGACTACGGCAAAGCAAAAGGAGGGTTATGATTTTGACAGGCTATGTATGTATGTATGTATGTATGTATGTATGTATGTATGTTCATCTGTTCCCTCGTAACTTCTAAACTACTTATCAGAATTCGACAAATGATATATCATTAGAAGCGTCTTAATTTTCCGCTGGTTATAGGCTATATGGGGTTTCACAAAATCTACTGTGGCGCCCTCTAGCGGACAAAACATACAGAGTAAAAAAATAAAGTTAAGATAAATATGCCGTGTTTGGTATCATTTGAAAACGCTTTACTTGTACATTTTGAATATATATATATATATATATATATTGCTAGCATTTGCGTGTGACTTTACCTGTATTCATGGGCTGGTTGCATATAATTAACATCTTATCGTTCATAGCTTCTTTACTACTTATCAGAATAAGACCACTGCAGTACCATTAGAAGGGCCTTGATATTCTGTTAGTTATGAGCTATAAAGCTTGTCACCAAATTTAGTATTGCGCCCTCTAGCGGACAAAAAGTAAATGTTAATATAAAATTAAAATAAATATACCGTGTTTGGTATCTCGTGAAAGAGCTTCACGAGTACTTTATGCTTGTACATAATTACAAGAATGCATTAATGATGTTAAATATGAGCGATAAGAGTAAAGCGCGGATCACGGGAACTGTGAATCGCTTTATGAAATGTAGAGCAGTGTGAACATTAATAGAATATGTAATGCACTAATGAAAACGACATAAGCTGGGTCTATTTCCACGCGGTGAAGGCGGAAACAGCTTGATAACTGGCTAAAACTCCCATAAAAATGTCCTCTGCACTATATACCTTCGGGCTTATGTTGTTATATGTGCGTGTAGATTTAATATGGTCAAGTACCTAGTTTTTAGTTCATCAATTTAACTTTTGTTAATATTATGCGCCAAAAATACACTTTAACACCAAAATAGTCCATATAATAAAAAGTAAAAAAACTAAAACCCATCTACGACAAAAAACGACGCTGAAGAAGTATAAAACAAGATTTTCAGAATACTGAACTGAACAAAGTTGCTAATGTAGTTGCAAGTGATATATATTGAGGTAGGTATATGTTACATATACCTACCGTAGCACCTTGACAACGTGTGACTACGCCTTTCCAAACATGAACATTTATCTCTACATAGTGAATATTGCATACTTCAGAACAGTATTGTATGACATTATTGTCAATTTACAACGAAGGCATCTTGACTGTGTCCATTCACTTGCAACTACATTAGCAACTTTGTTCAGTTCAGTATTCTGAAAATCTTGTTTTATACTTTTTCAGCGTCGTTTTTTGTCGTAGTTGGGTTTTAGTTTTTTGCAAAACGTTAGTGGGCGCGTGGGGAGCATTTAGCCGCCCATTTTCTTTTACCATTTTAACTAGTAATACAGCAATTTAATGAATATTTTTAGACAAAATTTAAATAACACACAAATAAGTAATAAAAAATTAACATATTTATTAAACTTCGTTCTAAAAATGTTGCTGTACAAAAGACTATAGGAAACTTAACATTTTAACTGAATTTTTGTCCCTTATCCTTAATAGTCTATATGTCGGCGCATGACGTATGCGCGTGATTGGCCGCGCGGACGGCGCGGGGTGCGGGGCGGCGAGCTCGGTACGCGCCGCCAGCGCGGTCGTCGCGCCTCGCCACTAGCTCACAGACGCGCTCCGCCATCGGGCATTTCCATCGTTCTTTGTTGTTAATTGCATAAATACACCTATTTCTAATACAGTCCGCTTATTTTATTTGCACCACTGAGCCCATCCATTGGTCCTTCGAGTGCAAAATAATAAACCGTATAACCGTAATTAACGTCTTCAAAATCGTCGATCGTCGTGTTAAAATTTGCGGACTTTGACCGTTCGCGACCACCACGCGGTTGAACCACGAAGAAAAGAGCATAGAAATCGTTCCCGAGGCAGCCTGCATCGTCATCGTGGGAGCTGATGTCATTCTTGGGAGTATATTACTGTATTTAATAATAATAATAATAATAATATCTTTATTTCAGACATAGGTCCATAATTTTAAACAAAAATTAAACATAAAACGTTAGTAGGGTTGTTAGTATATATAACACATAAAATAAGATCAAAACAAACAACGTTAGTAGGGTTGTTAGTATAACACATAAAATAAAGTAAGTAGGTCTATACAGGCTACTTCCTATTTCGTATTTGAGTGAGTCCGTTCCAATTAGTGAATTTCCTGCTTTCATTTTTTTTTTACCGAAAATCGTAGATCATCTTTCAATCTTTCAGCATATCATACAACGTGCTTCAGAGTGCTTTAATAGTGTTTTCTGCTTGTTAAAATATGCACATTTTGTATCGAAAACGCGTGCACATTTCCAAATTCACACTTTGTTAACGTGTCCGGTTTGACCTTGACATCGATTCTCGATCTTTCTCTTTAACGCATAGCTGTTTTGCTGTTTTATCTATCATATTCATCAATCGCTGAGTCACCAAGCTGTTATTTTACTTCTTTACAATGGCAGATAGCTTAAAAACATTAATAAAGAAACGTAGTTCTATTAAATCGAAGCTTACTATTTACAGCAGCTATTTAAATTTAATAAAAAGTAGTTCCGCAATATCAGAGTTGCAACGATTAGATTTAGAGGAGCGTTTTAATAAATTTAAAACCTTACACACCGACTTTGATACCTTACAGACACAAATCGAAGTGAGTTCCGATGACGACGAGTCGGCGTTGGCTGAGCGTGATGACTTCGACCGCCAGTTCTTCAACCTGGTGGCACTCACGCGCAGCTTGCTGGGTGTCTCGGCCAACGGTGTTGCTTCGGAGGCTGACATCAAAGATGCTGACTCAGGTGCACATGTTTCATTTAGGAATTCTTTTGTTCGTTTGCCTAAAATTGATTTGCCTCATTTCGATGGGAACTACCAATACTGGCTTGAGTTTAGGGATACTTTTGGGTCATTGATTCACGACAATTCTAGCATAAGTGACATTAATAAGTTCCACTACTTACGGGCTTCACTTCAGGAAAATGCCGCTTTAATAATTAAAAACATAAATTTTAAAGCTGACCAGTACATTCTCGCATGGGACTTGTTGTGCGAACGATACAATAATAACCGACTTCTTGTGAACAATCATTTACAGGCTTTATTTGATATCGAACCCATCATAAAAGAGTCAAGTGTTTCCATTAGAAACCTTGTTGATGTTGTTAACAAAAATATTAGGGCTCTAACTACATTAAAAAAGCCCACTCATTATTGGGACGATATTATTATTTATTTAATGGTTAAAAAATTAGATTTAGTTACAAGTCGGGACTGGGAAGAACATAGAAATAATATGTTCAAAGATGATCCTACTCTAATACAATTTTGTTCTTTTTAGGGTTCCGTACCTCGAAAGGAAAAAACGGAACCCTTATAGGATCACTTTGTTGTCCGTCTGTCTGTCTGTCTGTCTGTCTGTCTGTCTGTCTGTCTGTCACCACCCTTTATCTCAAGAACGCGTGGACGTATCAAGCTGAAATTCACATGAAATACTCAGGTCTATTGTCCCTTTAAGCTGTGAAAATATCAAACTTCTAAGCCAAGCCAATCAAATGATACAGCCGATTATGTCGATATTTTCAACAAATTTTCGACACTCGCAAAGGAATCAAAACCTACAGGATACTTCCCGTAAACTCAGAATCTTGAAAATTGGCATGAAGCATTGTCATATAATGCAAATATAGGAAAAATTGCGAAAATCACATTTTTTTAGTTATATAATATAATAAACATATTTTAATAAAATGGAACTTACTTCCTTATTTCTCACGAACGAATAAAGTTATCAAATTGAAATTTATACCAAATACCTAGGTCTATTGTCCCTTTAATCTGTGAAAATATCAAACTTCTAAGCCAAGCCAATCAAAAGATACAGCCGATATGTCGATATTTTCAACAAATTTTCGACACTCGCAAAGGAATCAAAACCTACAGGATACTTCCCGTAAACTCAGAATCTTGAAATTTGGCATGAAGGATTGTCATATAATGCAAATATAGGAAAAATTGCGAAAATCACATTTTTTCAGTTATATAATATAATAAACATATTTTAATAAAATGGAACTTACTACCTTATCTCTCACGAACGAATAAAGTTATCAAATTGAAATTTATACCAAATACCTAGGTCTATTGTCCCTTTAAGCTGTGAAAATATCAAACTTCTAAGCCAAGCCAATCAAAAGATACAGCCGATATGTCGATATTTTCAACAAATTTTCGACACTCGCAAAGGAATCAAAACCTACAGGATACTTCCCATAAACTCAGAATCTTGAAATTTGGCATGAAGGATTGTCATATAATGCAAATATAGGAAAAATTGCGAAAATCACATTTTTTTTAGTTATATAATATAATAAACATATTTTAATAAAATGGAACTTACTACCTTATTTCTCACGAACGAATAAAGTTATCAAATTGAAATTTATACCAAATACCTAGGTCTATTGTCCCTTTAAGCAGTGAAAAAATCAAACTTCTAAGTTAAAGCGATCAAAAGATACAGCAGTTTATACCGACACCTTAGATGAATTTCCGTCACACGCTAGGGAATCAAAACCTACAAGCAAAGACATTAAAATTATATTTACAATAGACAGGACATCACGAACAAAATTTTATCGACTTGGTTAAAAGTCGCTCAGTCTAGTCTGCGCGTCAGGACGTAATTTGTGTCCACCAAGAATAAACATTTTCTAAGGAAATATGCCATGTTGCGCTTTGTCTTACTGTACATCTCGTTATAGTAAAACGACTGGACCTAACTTCGGAATGTTTTTCTATGAATTATTTATATTTCGTCTGCAATACAAATTTAAAAAAATCTTAGATCTAGAAAATTTTCCATTATTATAATAAGCGCCCTCTATTGTTGAGTAGTTTTACTATTTTCTTGTAGAGATGTAGTAATGTTGTTTATCGATTTAGTTATCGATAATACTTATTAAGGTGAATACATTTTGTTGTATTTTATTGACATTTAAAATATAGCTAAATAAACTTAAAATATTACTATATTTCAAGTTTATTTATTATTAACTCTATTTAAACATAATCATATCATATTAATAAACAAAATTGAATGAACAATTACTATTCATTTATCTAGGTTTTTGTTATTTTTGGTTTCCGAATAAAATAATGTCGTAGGAAAAAAGTGGATACGATTTGTCCAGATAGACCGTAGAGAAGAAAATTGGCTTCCGTCTCATTCGTCGAAATTATGCTCAATGCATTTTAAAAGAGAAGTTATCTACTTTGGAAAGACTTGTCGATCAAATTTAAAAAAAAAAAAAAGAATCGGTACCTTGTATTAGAAATGAAATAGTAAGTTATTAATTTCAGTACTTTTTTACTTAACCGTAAAAATTGGAATAAAATTTACGGTTAAGTGGATAAGTACATAGATTACATAACTTATTTATAATGAAATATATTCATAAAATATGTAGGTACGTACAATGATTGCGAGCTACTTTGTGATTTTGAGGATTCCGTACCTAAAAAGTAAAACGAACCCTATTCATGAGACTTCTCTGTTCGTCTGTCCGTCTGTCACCAGGCTGTATCTCATAAACCGTAATAGCGAGACAGTTGTAATTTCCAGAGATTGTGTTAGTATTTCTGTTGCCGCTATAACAACAAGTACTAAGAATAAAAATAATAAAATATTTAAGGGGCTCCCATACAACAAACGTGAATTTTTGCCGTTTTTTGCTCCATATTAATAACGGAAACAGATAGACGCTTAAAATGTTCACAGAATATTTGGTTATATATTCAAATTACAAATAAATAATTAAAATAAAATAAATCCTGAAGGCGGGCTCCCATACAATAACCGTGATTTTTTTTGCCGTTTTTAAAGATAATGGCGTACGAATCTTGTAAAGGTCTTGCTCCAGCAGACTACCATTTTTGTCGTGATTTGGACAATTATCTACGTGACAAGAAGTTTTCTTCCCAGGAAGCAGTTCTGCTTTCACACAGTTTGTACAGTCTAGATCCTTAGAGTTCTATCACAAAGGCATAAACGACCTTCCTATATATTGATTATAAATGAATTATTTAAAAATTAAAAAATAAGCAATTATTTACATTTTCAGTACTAATCGGCAATTTTAAACTTTAATGCCTATTATATTAAAAGAATTATATAAATAAGAAACTTGTAAACTTGAAATTACCCATAATTATTCTGCTTCCTAATTTTTTGTTTCAAGCTATCATAATGCGAAAAAACATCGTCGTAGTAACTTCTTTGAATATTATCGATAACTTTATATCGAAATGATACAAACCCTACCACAGTTTTTTGCATTGCCATTTAAAAATATTTGCAAACAAACGTGTAAAAAGAATAATTTTGCTAAAAACGAAATGCAAACGAAAATTGCAAAACAAAATGCGCTTTATGGCCTAAAAGGTCTATTACACTCAAAATCGCAATAAACTGAGCGTTAAAATAATTCGTAAGCATAAAACATCTAAAATGCCAATAGACGGTGTCACGGTAAATGAATAGTAGCGAATAAAATTCTAAAACAGTTTTTGTTTGTATAAGACAAGTTTCACTTAATTTATTTACTTTTCAATATTTATTTACCCGATTTGAACTATACTAGGGTATTAAATCGGATCTGGCAACATAGACCACACTGGCCACCTACCGGGCAATAGCTGAATATATTTTATATAAACTTATTTCATTTTTACTATTTGATGTCTCCAATTGTCGATCTAATTTTGCTATATTGTACTAGATGGCGGAACTGAACCATGGGATCACAGTTTTTCTATGCCATTTTGACACATGCCCTCTCTATATATCTTAAATCTCTTTGCCTACAAGGTACTTCCCGTGAACTCAGAATCTTGAAATTCGGCACGAAGCAACGTTATATTATAGTACAGACAGATAAAGGAAAAATTGTGAAAATGATAAATTTGAAGTTACATAAAATATTAAAATACTATTTTTGCTTACATGATATAAAATATTTTTTTAATAATTATAAACTTACTACCTACCCTTTTTCACATGAACGCGTAGAGATATTAAAGTTGAAATTCATATCAAACACTTCTTAAATCTAATTGCCTCTAAACTGTGAAAAATTCTAAATCAATGCTAGTATTATAAATGCGAAAATAACTCTGTCTGTCTGTTACGCTTTCCCGCCTAAACCTCTCAACCGATTTTGATGAAGTTTGGCACAGACAATCTTTAGACCCTGAGAAAGAACATAGGCTACCTTTTATCCCGGAAAAATTTGATGTTCCCGAGGGGAATTTAAACAGCGCGATATAACCGAACTTTACGCGGGCGAAGCCGCTGGCGGAAAGCTAGTACGTCATAAATTGTAAACCGCTACGTGAACAAAATCTGGGGTCCGTTAGGCGAGAAATAACACAAACTTTGTACAACTAGTACAATTGAGCGTTTATTCTATGAAACCGATTCACACAACAAAAATAATTCTTAAACTACTTATACTAGCAGCGGTAACGAAACCATAGCGCGATCTAATTCGACGCCAACGCCATCTATCGAGTAGATGAGTCAACTTTGAACACTTATTGCATCAATATTAGATCGCGCCAGGATTTCGTCACATACAATTCTGGACATACCGCCCACCAAGGACATAATGCAGAATGTCCTTCAATCAAACCGCCCACCATGCCAGAATCATAACAATAACAAGAAATTCTTATTTTGCTAAGGACAACGTCGATAACTTTTATGTAGGTCTTTTAATTAGGGATTTTTTGGTACGGGTTGTCACCACCCGTGTAAATTTATCTGGTCCCGGGTTTTTGTGCTTCACTTTACCCAACAACCACTTTCCAGGAGGTAAATCGCCTAGTGATGGTTCCGCGTTCTGGTACTCACCTTCTTTAGTTGTCATGGTGGACGCTATAAATCGTTTCTCACACTTAATTACATCCTCTGTGAGGATTTGTTTTTTTGATGTTTCAGCTTCCGGTTCCCAGAACCTTTTCAGCATGCCGTCAGCATCAAAACTTGAATGCATTACATGGAGGTGAGAATGAATATTGGATGAATTGTCTACCTCACAGACGCCCGATATTATCCATCCAAACGCAGTTTCCTGCGCCAAGAGAGAACCACCCAGATTTCTTTTAATGCCTTCTTGAATGATTTGGCTGTATACCTCAGCACCTAATAAGATATCGATCTTATTAGGTCTGTGGTATGCCGGATCAGCCAAATCATCCGCAGTCATATTTACCCATTCTACACTAGTTACTTTGGTAACTGGGAGAAGGGACGTAACTGATTTCAAGATAGAGGCATCAACCTTAACCTGAAATTGGGGGTCTACTCTCGATCTTATATTGATTTTGACCGTGGACTTTGAAGTCACACTTTGGTCACCACCTACACCTACTATGGTGTGTTTGGCCGCAATCTTTTTTAATCCCAAGTACTGAGCCGTAGCTTCAGTAACATAAGACCCTTGCGACCCCTGGTCTAATAATGCCCTAACCGGAAGGTATGTCCCGTCTTTCGACTCAGCTTGCACCACAGCTGTAGTTAATAAAACCGTTTTACAACAGTTCCCTGTCGAAAGACAAGACACAAATGGCTTATTAAACCCCTCCGCTTGCGCGGAAAGCTTAATGCTGTCGGATTCAGCATTTTCCTCAACCGACCTTTTACTTGTCGGCGAAGCTACCTCGTGAACTGTCTCAATTTCTGCGCTAACAGAACCAGAATCACCACTAGGGTGTAATAAGGAATGGTGGCGGCGTTTGCACACCCGGCATCGGACCATGTTTTTGCAAAATTTGGCAGAGTGGTTGCGGTTTAAACACACAAAACATAAATTTTTCTCCATTGCAATATCACGTCGTTTGTCATTAGATTTTTTGGCGAATTTTTTGCAAGCAGTTAATTTATGATCAGCAGTACAATACACACACGACGTAATTTTATTTTGTTTTAAAATGTGAAAAGATTTGATACTTTTGCTTTCTACTTTGTTGGGTTCGGTATCTAAATTTTCTAGCCCTCTAAAACGCCTTATCAAAAAATCAGAAAATTGCCCAAACCTAGGAAAGTCGTCAGATGGATCTGAAGACACCATTAATTCCCATGCTTTTCGTGTTTCTTTGTCTAATTTCGCGCTCATTATATGAATAATTAAAATATCCCAAGATGAAACATCTACACCTAGATTTCTGATAGACTCTAAACAATCTGATGTAGTATTGATTAACTTCTTAATTTCAGAGGCAGATTCAGACACCAAACCTTTTTGATTAAGCAGCCGATTCAAAATGCCATTAGCCAAAAACCGCTTATTGTTGTACATACTATCCAATTTCTCCCATGCAACTTTATAGCTATCAGATGTCAGTTTAATGTTCCGCAATAACTGTTCTGCCTCACCAGTCAAATGACCCCGGAGATAGTAGAACCTTTGAGCATCATCCAGAGAATTATTTTCATGTACAAGCCCTAAAAACAAATCCCTGAACGTCTGCCACTCAGCGTAGTTCCCGGAAAACGTTGGTATTTTAATTTCTGGCAATTTAAAACGGCTGGCTAAACCTTCACATTGACTGCTTGAATTTAACTGTTTTTCTGGGGTTTTTAAATTATATAACATGCCCTTTAAATCAGTCTTAAATTGTACATACAATTCTTCTACTTCATCATATACACAATTTTTATGATAGTCCGAATTATACAAATCACTTCGCTTAACTTGACTAATAATTTTAGTATGAGTGCCTGTAAATAAAGTCCACTGTTGTTCCAAATTATCTAGCCTAGTTTCAATATATGGAATAGTTAAACGATCTTTAGGTGACCTTTTAAAATTAGTCTTAACTTTCAGCATTCTTGCCCTAATATCCTCCTGTAAATCGTTGAACGCTTCCATTGTAAATTGCTTATCAAACTCTGTAATTGACTTAAAACACTCAAACAAAATCGTCCCAAATACCACAATAAAATTTAAACAAAGCTAAGCCGAAAATGAACAAGTCTATTTTGTTTATATGTAGTACATTCAAACAATTTATACACAAAGTTAAAACACAAATTGATTAAAATTTTACAAGTCTTTGCAAGCTATTCTGGTAAAAAATCGGGCATGGATTCCCCGTCTCAACCAACTATTGCTTAAAACTATTACAAGTCCAAACTAACTCAATTTTTCTAAGTTTTTATCACTATCTTGAAAGATTATTGATTTTTTCTAAGTTCCAGTAGTCTTTACTTTAAGGTTCAAATTTGCATGTACTTCTAAGATTTATTTCTTCTAGTAAATAAGAGCGAAAATGTACTCACAATTAAACACTGCACTCACTGTCACTGATTTTCTTCGACGCGACGTCACGCACCTGCCACAAGTGGCGCCCTCTAGCGCTCCGCAACCTGCCTTTCACCTCCCGAGTTCACCGCTCCTCCGGATGTAGTCACCCGGCTCCACCACTGCCTTGGCGTCTTTCCAGCCGCCTTGCTGTAGGGATGTTCTGGACAGCGATCCACTGTCCAGTAGCGACGAAGTGGGTGGTAATCACTACCACCACCGGTGATTACCAAAAACCCGCCCAGCCAAATCCAGTTCGAAGGACCATGAACAAAATCTGGGGTCCGTTAGGCGAGAAATAACACAAACTTTGTACAACTAGTACAATTGAGCGTTTATTCTATGAAACCGATTCACACAACAAAAATAATTCTTAAACTACTTATACTAGCAGCGGTAACGAAACCATAGCGCGATCTAATTCGACGCCAACGCCATCTATCGAGTAGATGAGTCAACTTTGAACACTTATTGCATCAATATTAGATCGCGCCAGGATTTCGTCACATACAATTCTGGACACTACGTTTGTACGGCGGAACCCTCGGTGCGAGTCCGACTCGCATTTGGCCGGTTTTTTTTAAGCAGGAAAGCGGACTGGTTAGAATCAGTGGAGTCTAATCATAGCTCTTCTGAAATGAATATGATTGTCGCTTTAAATAACAGTCATACAAATAAAACTGATTCTAAACACGATAAAACAAATACAAAATTAAATAACATCAAAAACAGTAAATGTCCACTTTGCTCCCAAGCACATACATTATTTAAATGTGAATCTTTTAGAAGTTTGTCTATAGCTAATCGCTTACAAAAAGCAATTGAATTTAATGTTTGCTTAAATTGCTTACGCTTTGGACATAACTTTAAGAAATGCAGATTTTCACATTGCAAATATTGCAAAACAAAACACAACACGCTTTTGCATTTAGAAAGCAACGAGCCCAAACTTGCTTCCAATCCATTGCCTTCTGCACTGCCTTCTGCTTCACCTTCTTCAAATGTTGTGCTTTCAGCCGATTCCATGCAGCTTGCTACTTCTGCGCATGTTTTACTGTCCACAGCTATGGTGAACGTGACTGGCGTGGCGGGTAAGAGGTACACTGCGCGCCTACTGCTGGACAACGGCAGTACGGCGAACTTTGTTACGCAGAGTTTCACAGAGAAGCTGGGTTTGTTACGACGCGGTACGAGCACCAAGGTAACGGGTATTAATAATCACATATCCACCAGTACACAGTCTTGTCACCTAACAATAGAGTCTTTATGCTGTGCCTTTACTATGGATATCGAGTGTCATATTTTGCCTGAAATCACAAAGGTTCTACCGTCTTCATTCGTGCACATTAATCACGTCCCTATTCCTTCAGGTCTTATGCTAGCAGACCCGAACTTCAATGTTCCGTCGGTCGTAGACATCCTGGTAGGGGCTGAAGTTTTCTGGAATGTCTTAGGTAGCAAAACAATAGACTTAGGGAAAAACCTACCTAAATTATGCGAGACCAAGTTAGGATGGAAAGTTTCAGGTAGTATTTCGCACCAATCATGTTTTTCCGCTAATAATTTTTGCCATCATTCCAACGTCACTCCCGACCTCACTAAATTTTGGGAGCTTGACAACGTCGCTTCAAAACATACACTCTCACTTGAGGAGAGAATGTGTGAGCAGTCTTTTGCTCAAACCACCGTTCGTAATAATGGTGAGGGATTCGTCGTCACAATGCCATTAAAAGGGGAACCTAGTACATTAGGTAATTCCTTTAGGAATGCTAGGAATCGTTTTCTTTCTCTTGAACGGCGATTTAAACGCGATCCCTTATTTCACTATAAATATAATGAATTTATGAAAGAGTATGAATGCCTAGGTCATATGAGTTTAGATTTAGACTGTACATCATCACCAGAAAACTCCATGAGTACATATTACATTCCGCACCATGGAGTCGTTCGCAGTTCAAGCACCACTACACAACTACGCGTAGTATTCGATGCATCAGCTTCTACCAGTTCGGGGGTATCACTTAACGACATTCAGATGGTCGGTCCCGTAGTTCAAGACGATCTGTTTTCTATTTTAACACGTTTTCGTCAGCATAGGTATGTGGTCACAGGTGATGTGGAGAAAATGTACAGGGCCATAGAATTAAATCCAGTCCAACGACCTCTTCAAAAAATAATTTACAGGTTTGAACCTTCAGAACCACTTAAGACCTACACTTTAAATACAGTCACCTATGGTACAGCGTCTGCACCCTATTTAGCTACTAAGTGTCTAGTAAGTCTGGCTGACAACATTGAAGATAATCGAGTCCAATGTGCCATACGACGTGACTTCTACGTTGATGACTTTCTTAGTGGAGGGGATACCATAGCTGAAACTGTTGACATCTCTAAAAAGGTACATTCGGTTCTGTCATCTGCAAAATTCAATTTACGTAAATGGCGGTCAAATAATTGTCAAATTCTTAAAGAAATTACAAATAGTGACAAGTTACATAATACCTTCAGTTTTTCTGAGCAAGGTCCAAACTTATCTCAATCAAAGGCTTTAGGACTTAACTGGGTTTGTGACTCGGACTCACTTACTTATAGTATAAATATCACCCCCACTACGAATGTCACGAAACGTCATATTCTTTCAGTCATCAGTCAAATCTTTGACCCACTAGGCCTCGTAGGACCGTGCATTGTCGAAGCAAAGATTATCATGCAGCGTCTATGGCTTGATAAGTACGACTGGGATGATGAAGTATCGCACGAATTCGGAAAACTATGGTCTACATTTGAAGGCACAATAACAGCATTAAACAACTTAAAAATTCCTCGTTGGGTTTTGTTTGAAAGCTCCATTACGCATGAAGTACACGTCTTTACCGACGCGTCCGAGAGGGCGTATGGCGCTTGTGTGTATATTCGGTCTTGTAATGATACTCAATCTATAGGCGTACAACTTCTAGTCTCTAGAAACCGCGTAGCGCCCATTAAACCAACGACGATACCGAGACTTGAACTTTGTGGAGCTTTGTTGGGTGCAAGGCTGTGTACTAAGGTTCTGGAATCGCTTACCATGCCCATTCATAGATGTAGATTCTGGTGCGACTCAACCATAGTTCTGGGTTGGCTCTCTACTCCTTCTAACCAACTTAAACCTTTTGTAAGAAACAGAGTTAACGAAATACAAGAAAGTACCTGTGGTCATACCTGGAGCTACGTACCGTCGAAAGACAACCCGGCGGATCTTGTTTCCCGTGGTCTCAGGGCCGACGTTATTATAGACACACCTCTGTGGTTGTCTGGACCCTCATTCTTACAGCACAGTGAAAATGAGTGGCCCACCATGCCAAACAATGGGAAAGATAAGCTGCCGGAAGTAGTGACTCATTTCATTGCTAGTGATAGTGACAATCACTCATCAAGTAGTTATCATTCTAACGTAAATAATAATTCATCAATCGTTCACGATTAACTGTTAAAGTATTCAACGTTAACAAAAATTCTAAATATATTTACATATGTACAACGCTTTATTTACAATTTAAAAAATAAGCATATATTGCGTAGTCATTTTTCTACAACTGAACTAGAAAACTCGTTAAATATAATTATACATCATTCACAGCTTGAAATGTTTCCAGAAGAGTATAATTTTTTAAGTACTGGAAAAAAAATTACCACGCAAAAGTAGATTGCTTCCTTTGACACCGTTCATAGACAATCATAACCTCATTCGCGTGGGCGGGAGGCTCGATAACTCCCCCTACGATTTTAGTGTGAAACATCCTATTATTTTATGTAGTAAGCACATACTTACAAAACTCATCTTTCAAATGCAACATTTAAAGCTTCTGCATGCTGGTCCACAGTTGTTATTGTCCCATATAAGACAAACTTATTGGCCTCTAGGTGGCAGAAACCTGTCTAGATATGTCGTGAATAAATGTCTTAAGTGTTTCAAACATAAAGCTCAGAATATACAACCTATAATGGGTCAACTACCAAGCTCAAGAACAAATCTTGAGTTTCCTTTTTTAAATAGTTACGTTGACTATGCTGGGCCAGTATTGGTGGCCAATCGTAGGGGCCGAGGATGCAAACTTACAAAATCCTATATGTGCATCTTTGTTTGCTCAGCAGTAAAAGCCGTACATTTGGAGCTTGTCACCGACCTCACCACTGAAGCCTACATGGCCGCTCTAAATCGTTTCGTGTCGCGTCGTGGCAAGCCTCAAAGCATTACGTCCGATAACGGGACTAACTTTGTGGGCGCATCAAACGAGATGTATAGGTTCTTGCAATCATCGAGTGTTGCATCTGAAATGGCGCAGCAGGGTATCGAATTTATTTTCACGCCTGCATACAGCCCTCATTTTAATTCATTAGCTGAAGCGGCTGTAAAGTCATGTAAGCATCATTTAAAACGGCTACTGCATCTTACTCATTTCACCTTCGAAGAGATGGCTACTTGTCTTATTCACATAGAGGCGGTTCTTAACTCACGCCCTCTTACTCCTCTTTCTTCAGACCCTAATGATTTTTCGGTACTCACTCCATTCCACTTCCTAATTGGACGGCCATTCTTATCAGTACCACATCCTCAGGTGACTGAAGCCAACATCACGTGCTTGGATCGTTGGAAGAGAATCCAGCACATCAGGCAGCATTTCTGGCGACGATTTCATAACGAATACACTTCTCTGCTGCAGGCCAAATCCAAGTGGTTTCATTCCAGAGGTGAAGTGAAGCCGGGATCCTTAGTCCTGATAAAGGACAAAGCGACGCCGCCTCTGCTCTGGTCCCTGGGCCGGGTCACGAAGACCTATCCTGGCATCGACGGGGTCACGAGAGTGGCTGAACTGAGAACAAGGCGGGGCACCATTCGTCGTGCCTTCAACTGCATCTGCCCCCTTCCAGCCGAAGATTGAAGAGTTCTCTTCAACCCGGGGAATATGTCGGCGCATGACGTATGCGCGTGATTGGCCGCGCGGACGGCGCGGGGTGCGGGGCGGCGAGCTCGGTACGCGCCGCCAGCGCGGTCGTCGCGCCTCGCCACTAGCTCACAGACGCGCTCCGCCATCGGGCATTTCCATCGTTCTTTGTTGTTAATTGCATAAATACACCTATTTCTAATACAGTCCGCTTATTTTATTTGCACCACTGAGCCCATCCACTATAAAACTTTCAAAATTGGAACAAAATAACAGAATTATGTATTTTCTAAATTAAAAGGACATGTTTTATTAGAAGTCTTCACAAAGGTATGTGCAATGTTCGCTGCACAGCAACATTGGGTATCTAGAACACCCTTTTTTAAAGCGCCTGTTTTTCTTTGACGGACATTATACTCCAGATCTTGCTGATCAGTTGCTAACTGATCTGCAAGATCTGGATTATCAATGTTGAACTGCCCTTGATCAGATGTTTCCTCTAGTCAAGATAAAGTTTGCGCTTCCATTTTGTCTATTCTTATTTTTTATTATCAATTAATATTTTAAATGCTGAATCAAACATTTTTTTGTAGTTTTAAGCATAAATGCGCCATAAAATATAGTCTACATTTCAAGTTTGTAAAAAATACATTACACAATTTTATGTCCGTGAGTGGGCGCGCGGTGAGCAATTTGCCGCCCGGCAACACCTGGTGCTAACAACCTTCTCCTCAAGCGGTCTCCTGTGTACTGACAGCTTTTCGGCAAACGTTTCTAACGAGATTAGGATCAGCTACTAAAAAGCGCATGCCTAACGGACAGTTGTTTTAAAAATTATTTACGTCTTTTTCGCGCGGGCGGCAAAATGCTCATAGCGTGCCCACTCTAGGGTTAGTGACGCAGCTGACAATGAAAATACTTTTTAACGAAAAATATTTGAAATCAGATGATGAAAGCAATTATTATGTGAAAGCAATTATTATATTTTGGAATACTTTTCGGTAAAATCACGTTAAAACATATAATAATAAATATGTATGATTTTATTTTTTATTTTTTGTTTTTCATTTTATTTAAACGTCAGGGACCATAGATTTTGTGTTTTCATTAAAACCAGTTTTGCTTCTAGTACAAAATAATGTGCTTGTATCGTAATTATATCAATCACATTAACAGGGTTACTAATTTACTATATGCACGACCGCAGCGCCCTTATTTGTTTTCACGACTACAGACTATATTTCTTTCTAAAATATAGAAAATTATTCTTGTGAGCTCTGTTCTGGTGATGTGTGTTTAGATAAACTTAAAATGGTGCCTTTTTCAACGTTAAGTTTTGAGTAAAAATATAAAATAATTGTTAAAGGGCGTTGTGTTCGCGACTTGAACTTAACTTAAAAAAAAAGGTAATTTCACACGTAGTTTTAATAAAAAGTATTATGATAATTATAACTAGTTAGCACGCTGTGTGTTTAATATGTACCAATAAATTATTTTGTTTCCGGTGTATATTATTTTCAAAACATGATAGGCATAAACGAACTACCTATAGATGTCAGAAGTGCATAGATAGCAATAGTTCATACTTTTATTAAATAAATATATTATATTAAAAAATTTAAGGATATATTGATTTTATTTTTATTTGGTACTCGATAAAATTTGTTGAGACAGAACTGCACGCAGACGCCACCGAATTAGGTGTTAATGGGATTCTGTTAAAGCGGCCTCAAGAAAGTGGCGGTTCACTCAACTTCTATCAGGTGGCTTATTACAGTCGCCAGACGACACCTGAGGAGAAGAAGTTCCACTCGTACGAACTAGAAACTTTAGCCGTTATTTGTTCTCTAATAAAGTTTAGAGTATACCTGTTAGGAAAGCTTGTTAGTTCAGGACGCTGTTGCGACTGCCGGCTTCTGTAGTGCGTCGGCGATGTTCGCTGACGCGCGCGTTGATAGCTTTGACACAGTATGGCGCAAGAAATCTGCCTCGTTACTTCGCGGGTTGCGTGACAGTCCCAACATCATTCTGCACTCGAAAGCGGCCCGGGCAGATAGTCCGCTTGTGTGGGCATTAGCGAACCGTACAAAATCGGTTTTAGTTATTAAGTACTAACATAGGTTTAAGTGAAATTGTTACTAACACAATGGACCACATGTAGTCTGAACACACAATAAATAATAATAATAATAAAAAGCCATTCAAGGTTGTGTCAGATTGAAGCGCGCATAAATGCACTTTCGTAAAGCGTGACCTAATACCAAGAATAGCTAAGTGGTGGATAGCATTGCAGGAGTTCGACTATTGCATGGAGTATAAGGGCGCTGGCTAGGAATCCGGTAATTCACTTGGATATTTGGAGTTCTGAAATATGCCCTTCCGTGATGATTATAAAGAATGAAGTCTGGCTATTGACCCTTCAGTTGGGCTTTTCAGAGCTGCGTAGGATTCGTGACATTGTTAGTAGCGATTTGGATTTCAAAGGTTAGGAGGTTTAGATATTAAGCAGAATTATGTTGTTAGATGGCATTTGTGCAAAATGAATCACGATGACATTGGCCATATAGGTTACGAGAGAACGCTAGAATAGACAAAGAAAAATTACTGGTTTTCAAAAATGAAGCAGTTTGTGAAGAAGTTACGTTGGAGCGTGTATTTATTGTACATATTATAAACAAGCTTTAAATACATGCGATAGCCAACTACACCCAATAGAAATTCAGGATTCCATTCCACACTTCATATCGACCGTCTTGGGCCCTTTGTGAAGTCCAAAGAAGGATATACACACATTTTAAATGTGGCTGGCGGTTTTACAAAACAAACACTCAAATCGTGATAAGGGTTTTACAAGCTATTTTCGACACTTTTAGACGTCCTACTCGTCTTATCAGCGATCGCATCTTGCTTCACTTCCCACGCTTTTAAAAAGTTCTGCCGAGATAAAATATAAAGCATGTTCTTAGCACCGCACTATCATAGATTCACTGATTGCTCAAAATCTCAGGGAAAATGAAAAGTGGGATAATAAGTTAGGGACAATCCTAGGAAAACAATACCATTTAAAAAGACCACAGGTAAGACTCCAGCTGAGATTTTATTTGGGACAGGAACGAATAGCGAGCTGTATCCAGATCTAAATGAACTTTCTGATAGTGACAAGTTACCCGTTTTATCTAAATTGTCGCCAATTCAGGTCAAATGTCGAATCCACAAAGCTACAAGTAACCAGCGTGTGTGCCGTAGTGCAATATATTTCAAGTAACCAGCTTGTGTGACATACTTACAATATACAGGCTGTTTCTTGTGTGACATACAATATACAGGCTGTTTCTTGTGTGACATACTTACAATATACAGGCTGTTTCTTGTGTGACATACTTACAATATACAGGCTGTTTCTTGTGTGACATACCTACAATATACAGGCTGTTTCTTGTGTGACATACTTACAATATACAGGCTGTTTCTTGTGTGACATACTTACAATATACAGGCTGTTTCTTGTGTGACATACTTACAATATACAGGCTGTTTCTTGCGTGACATACTTACAATATACAGGCTGTTTCTTGTGTGACATGCTTACAATATACAGGCTGTTTCTTGTGTGACATACTTACAATATACAGGCTGTTTCTTGTGTGACATACTTACAATATACAGGCTGTTTCTTGTGTGACATACCTACAATATACAGGCTGTTTCTTGTGTGACATACTTACAATATACAGGCTGTTTCTTGTGTGACATACTTACAATATACAGGCTGTTTCTTGTGTGACATACCTACAATATACAGGCTGTTTCTTGTGTGACATACTTACAATATACAGGCTGTTTCTTGTGTGACATACTTACAATATACAGGCTGTTTCTTGTGTGACATACTTACAATATACAGGCTGTTTCTTGTGTGACATACTTACAATATACAGGCTGTTTCTTGCGTGACATACTTACAATATACAGGCTGTTTCTTGTGTGACATGCTTACAATATACAGGCTGTTTCTTGTGTGACATACTTACAATATACAGGCTGTTTCTTGTGTGACATACTTACAATATACAGGCTGTTTCTTGTGTGACTTTATGCCACAATATACAGGCTGTTTCTTGTGTGACATACAATACAGACTGTTTCTTGTGTGACATACAATATGCAGACTGTCTCTTGTGTGACATACAATATACAGACTGTTTCTTGTGTGACATACTTACAATATACAGGCTGTTTCTTGTGTGACATACAATATACAGGCTGTTTCTTGTGTGACATACAATACCACGAACTGTTTCCCTATTTTTTCTTTTTTTTTTTAATTTGTAATTCACAAAACTGGTGTACAATCATGCATACAAAAAAATAATCATAACATATTACATCTGATTGACGCCTACTAGATGTGAATCTAACATGCACAGGTAAAATAAACCACTTAGGTGCTATTAATAAAAACTTACAAATTAATAAAAATTTGAGAACAAAAACAAAACAAAATCTCAAAAACAAAACTAAAACCAATCATAACATTAAATTTTTGAGTTTAGCTTTCATTGAGGCTATAGAACCAGCAAAGACATCCACATCACCACCAATAGAGTTGGCAAAAGAAAGCATGCGGCTTATGGGAGAAGAGTTGCCTATATTAGTTCGACTGTGAGGCAGGGCGAATGTTCTTCTGTTAATTAAGCGGCTACCACTACGAGGGACGCTGATTTTCACTTCTTCTAATATTTTGGCAGAATCTACTAAACCATTGAGCAATTTAAACAAAAACATAAAATCTAAATATTTCCTACATGCGTTTAAAGATGTTATTTTATAATGTCTCAATCTGGAGTCGTACGAGCTCAGACTACGACATCTGTTATCAGAGTAACATAAATGAAACAGAAACCTTTTCTGGACTCGTTCGATTCTATCTGAATGTACCCGATAAAACGGGTTCCATACCGTACTGCAATATTCGAGAATACTGCGAATAACGCTATTATAAATGGAAATAGTCAGGGTAGATTCTCTAAAAATTTTCATTTCCCTCACGATAAAACCTGACAATTTAGATGCTTTATTAATAATTTCATCGTAATGACTCCTAAAATTTAAACTACTGTCTACCAAAATACCAAGGTCTCTAATTGTATTAACTTCTTGGAGTGGGCTGTTATTAATCGTGTATGAAACTTGACGTGTTTTCTTTTTCCGACTAAACTTAATGAAATAACACTTATTTTGATTCAAAAGCATATTATTTTCTACACACCAATTGAATACGTTATTCAAATCTTTCTGAAGCTGCAAAGTGTCAGAATCACTACATATAGATCGATATAATTTCAAATCATCGGCAAAAAGTTTATATTCAGAGCCAATAAAACTTCCTAAATCATTTACAAAAACTAAGAAAAACAAAGGCCCCAAATGTGACCCTTGAGGTACCCCTGATGGTATACAACACAGTTTGGATTTAAAACCTTTAAGATACACCAGTTGTGAGCGATTTCTTAAGTACGACTCACACCAGCGCAGCAATGACCCATATATGCCCATGCCTTCTAATTTAGTTATAAGTAAGTTGTAATCTACTAGATCGAAAGCCTTTTTGAAGTCGGTATATATCGCATGAACTTCATTACAATCGTCTAACGCTGATGATATGTAAGAAACATACTCAACCAGATTGGTCTGGGTCGATTTTTTAGGACGAAATCCGTGTTGGTTATCATCGAGCATATTCTGAATGTGTGAAAACATTTTTTTCTGAACAAGTGACTCAACTACTTTACCACACGTTGACAAGTATTGACACTGGTCTGTAATTTGAAACGTCGTCAACACTACCAGATTTAAAAATTGGCGTAATGTGCGCTATTTTCCACTGATCAGGAAAAGAGCAGTTGAAAATTGTAGTCAGAGGATCAGCCAGGTTTGCTGCACACTTTCTAAGAAAAAGAGGAGGGATCGAATCAGGCCCTGGACCCTTATCACATTCAAGGGAAGACAAGGTATCAAAAACTTCTTTTACCTCAATTTTGCAATGACTAAAAGTATTATTGTTTGAAGAAATGCGGTCAACTGACGTTGAAGAGCGTGTTTTACTATTTCGTAAATAGATGGACTGAAAATGATCCGAAAACAGATCGCAAATTTCCTGACCTCCGCAGGCAAATTCGTCGTCCTTAAGAGTCATTTTATTAGGGATATGATTGTCACCTACCCGTTTATTTTTTAAATACTTCCATACATATTTCGGATTGACGCGCAGATGTTCAGTTATGTTCTTTTTAAAATTCGAATAGCAGTCTCGAATCATATTACTGCAACGCGTTCTTAGGCATTCGAAAGTAATTTTATCTCTAAAGTTACCATATTTTTTATATAGTTTATGATACTTAGCCTTTTCCTTAATTACTTTTAGTAATGCTCGGGAATACCAGACAGGATAGCGTTCATCTCGTGGTTTTGTAATAGGAGTATGCTGGTTTATAATTGGCATGAGAATGTCGTAGAACTTCTGCAACATTTCGGTAACATCAGTTGCAGAATTCAGTTCATCTGGCCAAGGAATTTTCGCAAGTTCAACGTTGACCGCGTCGTAGTTACAGAGATAAAAGTTTAAATATGGGACTTTATTTTGCACTAGAGGATTGGCATGATTAGTTCTAATCAAGATTTCCAATGCTGGATGATGAGGATCAATGGGTACAAACGGATATAAGGCCTGTGATACTAACACTGTATTTTTGCTACTACTAAGAACTAGATCTAAAATTCGATTTGAAGCGTTAACTATGGAGTTGCACTGGTGAAGATCATTAAATGCTAGCATGTCGATAAACGTGTTTTCCTGACTAGTATTTGATCCTTTAGGGATCAGAAGACCTGAATCCGCATTATACTCCCAAGCTATACTACCCATATTAAAATCACCGATAAGTAAGTTGATGGAATTGATTTTGCTCTTTTTATTAATTACTTCTGTAAAGTTTCGAAACAATTCATCGACGTAATCTTGTTTAATTGGGGGAGGGATATAAACCGAGCAAATGTTAATGTTTAGACCACCCTCACATTTGATAGTAATCCACAATTCCTCACAATGGGACAGAAATATTCAATATAGTTCTGAATGTTGAAAACAATTTATTATATTTAGCAATTCTTCACCAACATTTAGCGAACCAGCAGTGAGTTGTACGTGCGGAGTCATACCAAGCGCGTATTGTCCGGTGCTGGCGGTGACGGGGCAGGCGAGGCCGCAGGGGAGACGCGTCGTTAGGCACACTTACGTTGCCCAAAGCCAGGAGTAAATTTGTTTAAGGCGCAATGCTGGCAAGAGTCCAGCCCGCCCGTACCACCGTCGTCACTCTACAAGCGCATACAAAAGGTTCATCGTTGAACATCTAGGTATGAGGAGACGCATACTGTTGGCAAGATATTACATAGATCTACATAGTCACCACCCAAATGACGCCATAACAACCACATGGAACATGACTCAAAACCATTACAAAATATTAAAAGGCACTAATATCGATATTGCTCCACATTACCGTCGTCTACGAAGTAAGCCTGCTGCAGCCATCTGCTGCCCACCTCAATCCGAGAGTTTGGCGAGTCGCCAGCCGCCGCGCTAATGAAATTATACAAAAATCTTTCACATTTGTTTAACTCGCGCTCGTGCTCGTGCCGGCACGACTTTAGTACGAGCTATGAAACGATGGCTGTCCTCGAGCTGCACCAGCTGCCGCAAAAGATACACATAATTTGCCTCTAACTTTGGTTATTTCATAATAATATTTATGTAACCTGGATATTGTTTACAATATCTATCATGTGTCTACCGATCACACAGCGGTAACCAGGAGACCACTCGACTGCTTGACAACTTCAGTGATGCCGCTAACAATGCACTGCATCTTGACGCGCAGTTCGTCGCTCTGGGGGACCTTAACGCCTGCCATCAAGACCATCTTTTCCCATACCAGAGAACTGACCACGCTGTTAGTGAAGCGCGAAACTTGAACTATGAATGGGCCTTTCCCAGTTGCTAAGACAAGTGACTAAGGCGTGGGGCTTTAGTCTAAAGTTGGTCATACCGTCAATCGCCTGGGCCTTTTGGTGACCACTGATACAGACAGGTGTTTTGTAACAGTTCCCTCACCATTAGGAACTTCAGATCACCGTCTGGCGAACTCTATCGTCCTCCTTCCCTTCTGAGGCGACTCAAGTGATGCACGGTGAATGTGGCGATACAAGTCAGCAGATTGGGGTGAGATGCGCCACTTTTCTGCGTCTTAACCTTGGCAGCAGGTTTGCTTCTCTTCTGAAAATCTATGACGCTAGAACCGATGTGGTGTGTCAAATTATGGAGTATTTTATCTCCCATAGAGAGGAATAAGTCGGTGGCTCAGCTCGCCTTTGGTTTAACTACACTTTTACTCAAGCTGAACAGTGTAAGCACGTGGCATTTCTTATCAGGGTTGACGTTTGTGACCGGAGATTTCCGGATCTGAGCTCAAAAAAGGGTGCTGCCAAATCCTACAAAAAGGTACTTAATAAGGCTCGCTTCGCCCGCATTAGCTATCTTCATCATCATTATAAACCTTTTATCGTCCCTGCTGGGTACAGGTCTACTCTCGTACAGAAGGATTGAGCGTAATCACCACGCTTTGCTCAATGCGGATTGGCGATTTCAAACTTAAATTGGAACTTTCCTTAGATAGAAATCATCTTAAGGAAACCTGGACACTACTAATCATTCATTGGTGTCAAGATGTATAGAAAGTTCATACAACTTTGGAAAAATTACATTGACACTTGCCTGACCTGGAATCCTCGCTTGCACTCATACATGAGAGGCTGGTGTTTTTAACCACTAGGCCACCGACTGCATTGCATTACCTGTGCATTTCTGAAATCACTCCAGAAGGTAGTTGTGAAATTGTGAATGTTGTTGTTGTGTTGTTGTGTACTCTCCATGAGAACATGGAGAGTCGTGAGAAGGAGTGATAGTGAAATACTTTATCACTATCCCGACTGCTCGTGAGTGTCGCGACCGAATGTGTTGACCTGTTCTGTCGACCTTCAACTTCTTAATTTGGACAACGTTACAACGTATTCGGACAATGCTGGGTTTGTTTTTATTATTATTACAAGCATTTTATTATCTTGCAACGCATGTTCCAGTGAAATCATGCAGCTCAATTTTTAAAATGAAGTTGTTTTTTAAATGTCTATGTAGCAATCATCAAATGACTTCTCCCGTTCTTGGAGCAGGGAAAGGGCGTGTCAATTCTTACTCACTCGTATTCCTTCATTTGCCTGTGGGGCAAACTCTTTCGAAAAAAAGTAGGCAGTCATGATGAGACTGACCGACAGGAGTGAAAAACTGAAATACCTAATTATTATGGTAACAAAAAAAAAGAACAAATAGTTATAGCGGGGACATTATCTATACCATTGTATTAAACTTTACATACACAGTATACATAGGTATATCTCGCTAGAGTGATCACGGTTTCAGGTCGATCGTCTTTTTAAAAAAAAAACGTTGCCCCTAACTAGGAATTACTCCAGGAGGAAAATCGCGCTAAATAAAACAGTAGAAGTTCAACACTTGTTCGTACCTAATCCAGTTAAAGTTATGGTTTAGTTTCGATCACATTTCGTATCGCGCTAAAGTTTTAACTTCGGTTGAAGTAAAATCAATGTATGAGTGATTGATACATTTCGTCAGATGTAATAATGAAAAATAAATCAAGTATAAGTAAATCTAATTGAATAGATGTAAGTTTGACAAATGACTCGGAAAAAGTTAGCTTTGTTTCAACTTTATCATTTGACAGCGGTTACGTTTCAATTGCGATCCAGTTAAGGTTAAACCATATGTCAAAAGGTTAGCGCGATAC